>MCJB01031285.1:0-26106 GCA_002018475.1 Nicotiana obtusifolia
TTATGATCCATACTTAACCGAAGCACTAAAAATCCAAGTCCAAATCCAAGGAGCCCCTCAACCCAAAGATTCCATCCAAGCCACTATTCATCACCAAATGGTGTGGCGAGTCCAAAATCATGCCATGGATCTTTGCCTTCCTGGAGGAGAAAATGCTTTACTCTTAAATATTGATGCTACCAAAGAAAACACCATGTGCACCCAAATACCCAGACAAATTTCAAGAGATGAACTTGTCAAAATTCTTCCTGATTCCTGGATCACAAATTATGAAAAGTTAAGAGAACCGGAGGAATCCCTACAATCTGGTGAACCAACTTTTACCAAAAGAAATGACAAAATCGTTTGCATAAGCTTTGACCATTCCCACCTCAAAAAACCCAATAAAACCATCTTTTCTTGCCAAATGATTCAACCAAAAGATACAACAGCTACATACCCTGAACCTGATAGAGAGCTCTTTTGGAATATACAAAGCATCATGGAAGAACATGGCTGGTGTCAAAGTTTTGACAAAAATGGAAAGAATACTTGGTGGTTCAAATGCCCCTTTACGGGACACTTCCCTTGGGATCTTGATTGCGACTGTCAAGACTGTTTAGAAGATCCAAATGGAGAATATGATGAACACCACCAGCGTCATGGGGAAAGGTTCGGCCTCAACAAAACCAAATCAAAATCCAAGAAAAAAGGGAAGACCACTGAAAAACAATTTCGAGCCAAATACGAAAATAAAGACTCTTCAGTTGGCTCATGAAGCCGTCCAGGTAAATATGAATTTCTTGTGAGTTACAAACCCCAGGAATGGCCAACATTACCAAAAAAATTCACTCCAAGTTGGGAGGATAGTGAAACTACACCCAAACCCAATTCACCACCAGTCCATACCTCACAACCCAAAAAGCCACCTGAACCTAAAACTTCACCGATTCTGAAAATCACAAATCCCCCATAACCATAGATATTCATGCTAAGTCCTTCAAGCTCCAGTCATACCCACGACTTTCCTTCACTACAACTTTTTGAAAAGGAGGGAATAAGCCATGCTCCAAAAATTCCCAAGAAAAAAGTAGTGCTACCTACTGGAGAAAAACCCTCAACAAGTGACATCGAGGCAACAACGAACTGACAATCCGAAAACTCCATCTGCCAAAATAAGGTACTGACCAATATTGGCAACACCATAAAGAACATGGCCCATACACAAAACAAAATGATGAGCAAAGTAGAAACAATTGAGAAAAAGATGGAGCAAACATCGTCTCATCATGAAGGACTAATCAAAGCATTGGAACTAAGGTTGGCAAATTTACAATACGAGATTTGTCCGCCAGGAACTTCACTTTTCCAATTCTTCCAACAGCAACAAAAGGAGACGATTTCCATCAAAGAACATATTCAATTTTTGAGAAATGACCACTTTAAGCCACAAACAACCCCGGTTGTCCCTTCAAAACCTACTTTCTTCCCTATGTCTCCACAACCATATTCCCCGCCTAAATTGGACTACACCTTTTCTACTTATCCATCTACCTCACAAAATCCATTCTCTTTCACCCAACCCTTAAAAGAAGAATAGGAGTTTGATATCACAAAATTGGTTTGGGAAAGGAAAGATGCACTTGCAGCGCAGAAACAAACCAAGAAAAGGCGAGACCAAGGAGAAAGTTCAAAAGGGTCCAACCCCGAAAATTTGATGATTTCTGACCAGAAGGATCCAGAACTCTATGTCTCCCAGCCAAGATGCATATCAGAAGAAGATACTCCCTGGTCAGAATCTCTGAATTCATCAGAAGATGAATCAATGGAAGATAGCTCTCAATCAAGCAATGAATCCACAACAAACTCTTCCGAAGATGACAATCCTCTAATATTTGTAAACCAGCCAAAAGAGCCAGAAGTATCTGAAGTAGATGACGAACAAGAAGGCATGACAGATGAGCCAATCCCAAAAAGAAGATATGAGCCCATGGCGTCCAAGCCAGTTGGAAATGGCTTCCATACTTTCGCCTTGGACGACGTCAAGGTTTCAAAATAGCCTCAAAGGATCCAAGACTTCTATACTTCGATGGTGACCAAAAATTTGGCAGAATGAGAAAAGTATATCATCCTGTCAGAACTCATTTCACGGTACTCAGGAATCCTCAGAGATTGGTGGAACTCAATTGGAATTCAAGACTAAAATACTTTTCTTACTTCCCAAGATTTTTCCTTCAACATCCGGATCCTACATGAAGTTTTCTGCGGAGATACTGGCCAAAGACAAGAGAAAATGCGAAGACAACTCTTCGAGATGAAGTGTGTGTCATTCGACAGAAATGACATTGACAGACATTTTCAAAAAATGGCGAAGATATACTTTGAAATCGGCGGAGACATCAATCTGAAGCAAGCCTTTGTCTCTTCCCTTCCAAAGTTGTTGGCAAGCCGAACCATGACCATCATTGTAGAAAAGTTCCAGTCCATAACTATCCCACAAGTTGGTTACATCAGGCAAGCTATATTTGTCACATTGGATGACATTTGTACAAAACGCTCAGCCCTAAAGCAAATTATCCAGCACAATCCAGCGCTTGACAAAGCATGCTGCAAATCTGATCTAATCACCGGATCAGGATGTTCCTGCCACACTTCCAGACGACGGAAAGAATTTAGGAGGTTCAGATGGTCAAGAATTCCAGATGGAAGATCAAGATCCAAGAGGCGCACAAAATATTTCAAATGCAGAAGGCCAGGAAATTTTCACAGGAAGGACAGATGCTTTATTTGCCATAAGATTGGACATTTCGCAAAAAATTGTCCCCAATCAAGAAGATCTGTCAAACTCCTTGAAGAGATTAAAGATTACACTTGCATACGTCTTGGAAAAGAGGAGGACCTTGAATCCATATTTCCTGTGGATGACGAACCCAATGAAGAAACTATATTCTCTCTCGATATCTATGAAGATCAAGCAAATTTCAGAACCTGTGATCGAAGCCCGAGAAGAGATCAATGCTCTCACAGTCGTTCATCAAGTAGAACTCAAATTCTATTCATCCAAATGGGATAAACCAGCTCGAGTTATTGCTTTCATCGACACCGGAGCTGCATCCTCACTCATAAATCCTGTTGTTCTCCCTGAAGATCAATAGGTGCCGCATTTCAAGGATTTCAACACTGCATCAAATGCAATCTTAACCACAACTATCATTACAAAGCATCCGGTCACAATTGAGTTCTTTCCAGCATTGAAGTACAGAACCAAGCTGCTAGGATCTGACGTGCCTGGAAAAGATCTTATTATTGGATTTGACATTTACAGGCAACTTAGAGAACAACTCCAGATCAAGGCTAACGGGATAGCTTTTGAAAAGCAGTTCTGACCTTATTCTGAGATTCCAAGGTTATTCCAAATCACCAATGACGAACAAATCAAAGAGATTGAGCAGAATCTCATTGAACATTCACGTGCTAAATCCCACAAGGATTTCATGAAGAAAGGAAAAAGCCCATTATGGAAAAACCAAGAGTTTTTTATCAAGCTCCCTTTCAAGAAAAATGAAAACATCAATCCGACAAAAGCCAGTCATTCAGGCATGAATCCAGATCATCTTCAGCTTGCAAAGAAAGAATGCGAAGAACTTTTGGAATTTGATCTAATAGAGCCTTCGGATTCACAATGGGCATGCGAAGCATTTTATGTCAACAAAAGAGATGAGCAAACAAGAGGAAAACTCATGTTAGTTATTAATTACCAGCCACTAAACCATTTCCTCCAAGATGATAAATTCCCCATCCCAAATAAACTCACTCTTTTCTCCCACTTAGCCAAGGCCAAATATTTTTCCAAGTTTGATTTAAAATCTGGATTTTGGCAATTGGGAATCTACCCTGAAGAACTACCCAAAACGGGATTTTGCTTCCCCGATCATCACTTCCAGTGGAAAGTCATGCCCTTCGGGTTGAAAACTGCACCCTCCTTGTTCCAAAAAGCTATGATAAAAATCTTCCAACCCATCCTCCATACCTCCTTAGTTTACATTGATGACATCCTGTTATTTAGTGATACATTGGAAGAATATGTCAACTTGCTTCGTCAATTCGAGACATTAGTAACACAGTACAGAATCATGCTCTCGGCAAAAAAGATAGTTCTTGCTCAAAAGGAGATTGATTTTCTCGAAATGCATTTTGCCCAAGGTGAATACAGTCCAGGACCGCATATATGTCAGGAATTACTTAAATTTCCGGACACCAACCTCACAACAAAGCAGATCCAACAATTCTTGGGTGTAATAAATTATGTAAGAGATTTCATCCCAAATATCTCTACATACATTTCACCTCACAGGAATGCTCAAGAAAAATGCACCATCATGGGGAGAGAAACAGGATGAAGCAGTCAGAAAAATAAAGGAGATATGTAAAAATGTCAAGTCTCTCTACATCCCTTCAGATGGAAAAAAGATACTGCAAACTGATGCCAGCCATGAATATTGGAGTGTTGTTCTATTTGAAGAAAAAGATGGCTAGCGAAAGATATGCGGATACGCCAGTGGAAAGTTTAAAGATGCCGAGCAACATTATCACTCCACCTTCAAAGAAATTCTTGCAGTAAAGAATAAAATCAAGAAATTCAATTTCTTCCTTATCCATACAGAATTTCTAGTAGAAATGGATATGAAGGCTTTCCCAAAAATGATCCGGATAAATTCAAAAATTATCCCCAATCCTCAGATTCTCAGATGGGCTCAATGTTTCTCTCCATACAAGTTTCAATTCAAGCACCTGAAAGGAAAGGATAATATTCTCGCAGATTTTCTATCGCGACCGGAAGAATTCTCAAAAAGATTTCCCCCAGCAAAACTGAAGCCAAGTAGCCACATCTTTATGTACTCAAATACACCGGGAACTAGTTCATTAAAGCCAACAGCTCATCCACCGGAGTTGTTCAACCTCATGGATCCCTTTGATCCGTCAATTATTATGGAAAGGAGAACTTATTATGAGCTTCAAGTTTTCCGGCAATATGGAGGATCCATTCTCAAGCCTTATGGTGTCAATCCAGAATATCCGTTCTGCCATATATTCATAGCTCAAACCAAGGATTTTCCACAAGAACTACTATGGTTTTTCTGGTACCTATGTCATCAGTATTATATTTTCATAGAATTCAAATGCAACGTCTTCAAGGATTTTGATACCATTGCACCAGCCCTTAGAGTATTTTTACTATGGTTCAAGCCCAAAAGATATTGGACGAAATGTTTCAGTGATTCCTATGCAACAAAAATTGTTCATGTTTCGTAGGCCGGTGAAGATCATTAATGGAAAAATCCAGGCGCAAGCAGAGGCATCATTCTGGTGGAAATTTCCCGTGTCCATTTTATCAATGGAAGAAGAGTATAGCGAGGCACAAAGAATCCTTTTTCAGCAAAATAAGTGCATCCCAAAAGAGATATGGCCAAAAGAATGGGCAAGCTAGAAATACCCATCCTCACTAGGAAAGAGTCCGGGAAGCAGCAAAAAAATATCAAACACCATATGAAGTCATCCGAGAAAAGATCACTAATGACATTTCCAGATTAAAGTTGCGGATTACATCTCTCAGTCCAAAGGGAAAGGAACATAGCAGTGAAGAACTGTCAAGTTCCAGGCCTTACTTCACAAGATCTTCGAAAAGATGCCTGGAAGACAATTCTATGATCGATAAAGGATAATTGTCTTAATCCCTGCTAATCTCACCATAATCCCCATTACCTACCCAAAAACCCTTAAAAAATATCCTACCCATGCCAAGACAAATTTCCACATCTTTCCATACTATCCGGGCCCCACTTCACGTTGTTTTCCTACCATAATCCTCCAATAACTCTCAAAAAATATCCTACCCATGCCAAAACAAATTTTTACATCTTTCCATGCTATCCGGGCCCCAATTCACCTTGTTTTCACATGCTTCCACATGCCTCCACATGCTTCTTCACATGCAACACAGTACATTCACATGGCGTCACATGCTCCCTCGTACTTTCACATGCTACACCATGTATATTTCACCCCGTTCACATGCTTTCAGGTGTTTTTAGTGGTTTTGCCTAAAGTCCTTCACATGCGAGAGGGACCCGCTTGTAGATAAGTTTTCCATGTAAGATAGGTTTGCTTTATCTAGGATGTTTGTCTTGTAATAACCTCCAAGTCCTATATGAAGGAGGCCTTGTAGTAGTTGTAGGAGCATCTTAGACAACAGCTTAGAATTATCTTGTAATCTTGTAAATCTCTTGTGATATATTACATATGAGTTCTTTCTAAATTTCCCTCTTATTCTTTCTTTCGAATGGATGGAAAGGCCGGTCCATGTATGAAAATAAAGTAAGTGTACTCTTTGAAAGTTAGCTTATTGTAGTACGAAAGTTTTCTAAGTTATGAACAGCTAACGTTGGTTATAGTACAAAAGTTTTCTGAGTTGTGTAGCTTGGCAAGCCGTCCCTGAATGGGTTGTTGAAGCCAGCCCCTTTTGTAGGAAAACTTTTGCGACTATAAACAAATTAACTGTTTGTGTAGCTTGGCAAGCCGTCCCTTATGGGTTGTTGAAGCCAGCCCCTTTTTGTAGGAAAACTTTCATACCTATGATTTAGCTTGCTTTCACGGAGTCTCTTGCTTTGTTCAAGTATTAGAAGTTAAACGAATCAAGGATGTTGTAACTCATATTTTCGGGTAAAACTAGAGGTGCCTAATATTTCCAAGAGGTCGTGTTTTAAGTTATTTGAATCATATAATAGATTTATCATAAGTCTTGAAGTCAAACGAGTTATGAAACAAAAGTCGACAAAAGTTGTTGAAATTTACGTTCATAATTTACTTAAACTTTAGGTCAAATGTAACTAAGCTTTTCTCCCAATTTACTTGGATTTAAGGGGTTATCTACCTACAAAATAAAATATCTAGGAGTCTAGTTTGCAACGCATTAAACCTTTTGTCGATACGATCTTGGAGTAGAGAGATATTCACATTTTCGCGAGACTGCGCCAAGCAACTCTCTATGGGGCCCACATAGGCGGTTGAGACATATGAATATATATAACACGCCTCAACCCCGCTTTAAGTCATTATTATTCAGTATATTCAGGCCTTATAACCCTAAAAATACTCTCTCAATGTTCTCTCATGATCCAAGACCAAAACAAAGGGCAAACAACACAAATCAAGTGTCGGGAATCCCGTGACGCTAGTAGTTTCTTGTTCTTCTTGTTGTTGCTTATTTTGGTGTTGTTCCAGCTCGTGTGGGAGGTTGTTTTAAGTGGTTTATGTTCTGCAAAATACTCCAACAAGTTTTTAATATCAACCCTAGGTGATTTCAAGTCTTCTAAAGTGATTCTAGTGCCGAAAATCCCTAATTGATTGCTAGCTTCGCTTCCTTGTTGTTGTGACAGCATTGGAGGGATATTTCGTGGTCAATTAAGGTCAAATTGGAGTTTTTCGTTATGTTTAAAGGCAAGGAACCTCTTATCCTACACGTATCTAAGATTATCCAAGTTACGGCTAAGTCGTTGAAGCTAGAACTTGTGAGATATATATCGAAATACTTGTTAGTAGTGTTGTTGGTTGGTGGACTGTTTTGGGAGGCTCAATATGATTATTATTGATGTTGTTTGGGCTGTTTGGTTATTGTTTTAACTTGTGGGATGTCATATAAATAGGGGAGGTGTTGTCCGTTTCATCATAAAATAGGTTGTGGTTGATACATAATGGTTACGACGAACGATAACGATAGTGTCGTTTCTCTTACTGTAGACTAAGGAGTCATGACATTTTCATAGCTTGAGGTTGGGAAGTATATACAAGGTATTTGAGGCTATCCCTTTCCTTCTTTTGCACGACTCAGATTGTACATAATGTAATGAATGAGCTTCCAAAGATATTCCACTATTAGAAGCTAGCAGTACTTACATTATTTCCCTTATTACGGAACGACTGATGTTGATGTTACTTCTCTTAATTTTATGTTATCAACGTTGTTGGTACTTCCTGATTCTTATAAGATTCTTGATGAAGAGTTAATCCTAATAACGTGTACGGAGGATACCAACCTTACGTCACTCCAAAAGGTTCGAAATGTGATTCCGATGAGTCCAACATGCATCATATATATGTATCTATTTTACTCTACCAAGCCGCGCTATAATCGGCCGGTTACAGCACCTATTGTGCAATCATTGATCAATTGGGTTTTATCGAGCTCCACGTGGCCGGGTATGATTCTACTGAGCCTTATGATGGCTGGATACGTTTTTACCGAGCCTATTATAGCCGCGTACGATTATGATATTGATGATGCCCACAGAAGTGTATGTTTTAAATATTTATGTGTGTGTGTGTGTGTATATATATATATGTATGTATGTATGTATATGTATCATGCATTTCATGTCAGTAGCCCACAGAGGCACCCAGATGTTACAGGTTGTATATTCTCTATCCCTATTTACATTACTGTTTTTACTTATGCTTTCCTGCCTTACATACTCAGTACTTTATTCGTATTGACGTCCTTTTTATTTGTGGACGCTGCATGTGCTGCAGGTCCTGACAGACAGGTAGGCGAAGCTCCCCACAAGTAGGCTGCCCAGTTCAGCGGTTATTGGCCAGATCCCTTCTCTGAAATTGCCGTGGTCTTGGTATGCATTTTTGTCATAGACATTATGGGTACGTCGGGTCCCTGTTCAGGCATAGACAAGTGTCGACTCGTGTATTGTTTGGATCGCCTTGTTGACTGATTTTTGTTGTATAGTCTCTCATGGCATCTTGTTAGCTCGTACCTTATACATAGCTTCATGACAGCCTTGTCGGCCCTTGTTATATATGTTCATGCAATTACCTGTCATCGTTGGTTTTTTAGGATTCATGTCTAACATTTATACTGATCTCATCGGCCCTTATAGATAATAAGAAAGGTTAGATAAAATGTGGGTTAGTGCTCGGCAGGTATGGCCCGGGTGCCAGTCATGGCCCTCCACTTTGGGTCGTGACAAACTTGGTATTAGAGCAAGTCTGTCCTAGGGGTTGTCTTTGAGCCGTGTCTAGTAGAGTCTTGATTATGGATGTGTAGCGCGCCACATTTATAATCAGGAAGCTACATGACATTTAGGGTTGTTACCTTCTTCCTGAATCTAAATCGTGCATAGAGTTGAGTCGTAAGTGTTCGTCTCCAATATTCACCTTGTTTTCTTTTAGCGATGCCTTCGACTAGGAAGTAAGCGATTAGTAGACGACTTGATACAGCTGTGGGAGACGGTACCTGTCAGGTGCCTCCAGCCAGAGCAGGCCAAAGTGAGGCTCAGAGTGAGATGTCGTCTCATACCTCATCTACTCCGTCTCCTCCAGAGGATATTAGGAGGCACCCAGCACCTCCAGTTCCTCCGTCTGGCACTACAGACCAGGATATGCGGAGTGCGGTGCAGTTGTTGACTAGCTTGGTAGCTGCCCAGGCTCAGAGGCAGAATACCGATGCTGCTGATAAACGGATTAGTGCGAGAGCTTGTCATTTTATTAATCTAGAGCCTCTAGCGTTTACTGGATCAGACCCCATGGTGGACCCGCAGACTTTTATCAGGTTCGTTGTACACTATGGGTTATGCATGCTAGTGATACGGAGGTAGTAGATTTGGCTTCTTATCGGCTATGAGATTTAGCGATTTTTTGGTATGATAGTTGGGAGAGATCCAGGGTCCGCACGCTCCTCCAGCTGTGTGGAAGGAATTTTCTGAGGCCTTTCTTCGTCACTACTTTTCAGTAGAGATACGACGAGCTAGAGCTGATAAGTTCTTGAACCTTCGACAGGGTAATATGAATGTGCGAGAGTATAGTATGCAGTTTGATTCTTTAGCATGGTATGCCCACCATATGGTGGCGGATATAAGCGACAGGGTGCAGCTGTTCGTGAATGGGTTGGGACCATATTTGATAAACGAGTCCACGACAGCCTCCTTGGTAAAGGTCATGGATATTTCTCGTATTCAGGCTTATGCCCAGACACTAGAGGATCGTAAGCGCCAGCAAAGGGCAGATAGGGAGCAGGATAGGGGCCAGCATAAGAGGGCGAGATTTGTAGGGTATTCTGATGACTTTAGAGGTAATATCAGGCCCCAGTCTTCGAGGAGTTTGGTGCCACCTGTAGCTAGTGCTCCTTCATAGTTTTAGAGGCCTCGGTATGATCGATTTACCTATTCTGATTCAGGTAAGAGTTCGCGGGCATCAGGCTCACAATATCATAGGGCTACTAGTCAGACGAGACCCCCAACACCTCGTTGTGATCAGTGCAGCAAGGCCCACTTTGGAAATAGCATAGTGTAAATAACTGGGCAGCAAAGTTACGTTTCAAAATCGAGGGTTTATTTCATATTACACAATTTGGACTTAGAGACCTTGTTGAGGCGATTTTTCAAGGGATTTTCAGAGGGATTGTTGGGATAAGAGTGGTTAACTCGATTTTGCTTAAATTCCACTAATCTATCTTTGTTTTCAACATTTAATTAGGGATTTGGGTTGAAAAATTGGGGGAAAATAGAGGAAACTTCTTAGGCCAAATTTTGGGGATTTGAGTGGGATTTTGGTATCAGATTTGTGTAATTTTTGTATGTTCGGACTCGATATTGAATGGGTGTTCGAATTTTATAATTTTTTTTTGCATTCAAAGGCACGGGCCAAGGTTGACTTTTTGGGGAAATTTTATAATTCTTTGCTAAGATCTATAGTTATATTTACAGTATCTAATTGTTTTGGCTAGATTCGAGCCGTTCGGAGTTGGAAAATCGAGGGAAAGGCCTTCTAATTGATTGATTTAGCGTGGTTTGAGGTAAGCGACTTGTCTAACCTTGTGTGGGGAAAAATCCCCACACAAGGATTTGGTACTGTGGTGATAATTTGTGATATGTGAAGGTCGTGCATGCAAGGTGATGAGTGTGTACACGTGCTAAATGTTGAAATTCCGATTTTAGCTACCTAGTTTCCTTTTCATGCCTTAATTGAGTTACTTTAGCATATTATAGTCACCATGTTTAGCGTAATTTCACGTGTCTACTTGTCTTATCTCTTATTTGCAACTTGTACTACTTGTTTAGTTGAATTATTTGCTTCCTTAGTTCTGTATTCATTATTTAACTGTGGAATTCTTTACTTGAAATTGCTATCCTTGAGATATCTTTGTTGTTGAGTTTGGTGTTGAGTTGCAAAGGCCGTGGTTTCTATTGAGGCAAGGTGTAAGTTGTGAAATATCATTTTATTTAGTTTGTTATATTTTTTGGCATTTGTGTTATTGTTGGGGTGATTGTTTTTATAATTTGCACGAGGTTTCTATCGTGCCGTTGTGATTATTGATATGCATGAGGTGGTATAAGTTCTGGGTGTTGAAACGCATGCGGTGAGATAAGGTTAGCTTGATACGCGTGGCTAGTAGGGGGAACTACTAGAAGCCGTGCGGTGTGATAAGGTGGGCTAAAACGCAGGGTGCTATTTCGGGGAAAATGATTTTCAAAACTAAAAGTAAAGGCCCACGGTGATATAAGGAAAGACTGTGAGTTACTTTTATGATGTGGGACTACGAGGTGGTACCTCGGGAGTGCCCTTGTTGATCTTCTCTATTTGTTGTTGTTTGGTTGTTGTTCCCGTAACATGTAAAATTCTTGTTTTTCTTTCGTGTTGTATTGACTTCCTTGATTTCCATGTTGTTACTTTCTGTAAATTCTTATTGTTTCACTCCCCTGGTATTTTCATTATATCATTATATCTTCTGTATTGTTTCTTATCATCTCCAGTAGGGCCTTGACCTGACCTCGTCACTACTCTATCGAGGTTAGGCTCTGCATTTACTGGGTACTGTTGTGGTGTACTCATACTACGCTTCTGCACACGTTTTTGTACATATCCGGGTACATCCTATCAACCCCGGTATTAGCGCTCTGAGTTGCTTGCTTTTGGAGACTTCAAGGTACACCTACCCGCGTCCGCAGGCCTCGGAGTCCCCTTCTACCCTGTCCTTCCTTATTTCCTTACATTTTTATAGTCAGTGATGTATAGGATTGTTCATTGCTGTATCTAGAGCTTGTGGCTTATTCTCACCAGGTTTTGAGATTGTACGTATTGAGTTTTGTTAGATTTTATTTATGATTGTTGGGATGTTCAAGTTTTAATCTCTTGCTTAATGTTTCCGCATATTTTTAGGCTTACCTAGTCTTAGAGAGTAGGTGCCGTCACCACATCCTACGGAGGGAATATGGGGTCGTGACAAAACAACATCAGTGCACAAAGAGATAACTAATTCTTAAGTCAGTTTATAATCCAGCATATAGAGAAGATATGCGTCCAATATCATTAAATCCTCAAACTTCGATTTTGAGAAGATAGGCGTGATATACCAGATAATCCCTCATAAGTTGCATATAGAGAAGATATATATGAAATATCATATAATCCTTCAACAATTGCATATAGCGAAGATATGCATGTTCAAACAAGTCAACTCAAACGGATTCACATATAGAGAAGAAAAGTATCGTGTCTTATCTCATCATGTAAGGCAACTTATAGAAAGATACGCATAAAGGCATGTATACACTCCGGAGCTAGTAAATAGAGAAAAGATGCAGCAAATCATGTATACATCCAACAACTTAAAGCTTCCTAAATGAGAATTCTCCTCCCAAACCTCTCCCCAACCTCTTAGAAACCATAATCAACAAGTCATAAAATATCCAATGGACCTATAAAAAGTCTCGAATCGTAAAACAGAACGCTAGAACTCAAAATGACCGGTCGGGTCATTACAGATATAAATTTTATACCTATCATCATTATAATCTTTAGCACAACATCAAACTTTAGAAATACTTTACATTTTCCAATTTCACATCAAACATACATTAATTAGTTATTTTTATATGATTTTTATGGGTAACACGCGCAACGTGCATACTTCAAGACTAGTTAGATTGAAAAACGTGTATTTGGATTTGGATAAAGCTATTGTTTTATTTTATTTAAGTTGAAGTCTAAGAATGATTAAATTATCTATAACAAAATAAAAAGGCAAAGACTTGAAAATAACTATGACATCATTTGTAAATGAGGAAAGAATTTAATAATTAAAATTATAGTTGATTTTAAATTCTTAAATATTAAATAAAATAATTTAATTATAATTTTGTCAAATATAAAAATTATTTTTAAAGTATAAAATAAGAGAATGATATTTCTCTAAGGGGTTTCATGCTTTTTATATCGTAAAATAAATAGATATAGATATAGATAGATAGATAGATGTAGATAATATATATTCTCTTATAACTAGTATACATGCCCGCGCTATGTGCATATCATTTTAATATAAAAAGATCGGAGAGAATTAACAAATAGATGTATATTGCATACTAAATTTAGCCACCACATTTAAAAGAATTAAACCAAAAAATTAATAAATAAATTTCCTCGATTTGTCTCTATAAAATTGTTGCTAGAGAAGAAGAACAATTAACCTCAAAGAGTTGAATTTCTTCATCCAGCGAAAAGTCAACCAACTCATTTTGCATTGCTAGTATCTCTAGCGGCTTGCCACTTCATTAATTGTTGTATATTATTTTGTTGACTTTATCTATTATGAGTTTAGTTATATTATATATCATAATTCAAAAGATACTGAATTCGAATCAAAATATTCTGAATAGTATAAATCTATCTTCTCAAGCATCCAAAGATTGCTAAACTTGAAAATGATCTTCAAAACTGGAGTACTCCAGAAGAATCTTTAAAAAGTATTTACCAATTAGGTAATTTTACCTTCATTAAGAGGCACAATATCAAGACTTGTGAGTCTACTACCGCTATCAATAACTCTTTACAAGTTATTAAATTGTTAAAAGAACAGGATATAAACAGGTATAGAAACCAGTTTAACTACCTGCATATTGGTTTAGTTCAAGTAGCTGTCAAACCTTTATCCAGAAAAGGTCTAGACATCCCTATATGTGTCCTCCTTAGAGATGATCGTCTTTTGAACTTTGACGATTCACTTTTAGGAGTCCTTCAAAGTAACCTCGCCGATGGCCCGCACTTCAATTGCTATCCCAATTTCTCGGTAGACATCAATGACCCCAACGTCATGGATGCCTTGACACTTAATGTCAAAACCAAGAATATGAATAGCAAAATCAATACCCGGGAGATAGCCGTTATCTACAGGGTATATTACAGGCTTATGACTACTCCCTTAGCCGCTAAGGCTAAGATAGAAAGTGCTAAAGACGTGACCATGCTCATGGAAGTTAATCACGAGCATAGCACTATCTTCGTGCCTAGACTTCTCAACTGGAACGATATACTCTCCAGTAACGTATGGCACTTTGATGCTATAACTCAACCACTCTGCTCTCATTCAGAGAAATCGCAAATCGAAAGGGTAATTCAATTCCCTAACGGATCTATAGATCTCAAATTTTTTGAAAATTTATACGGGAAGAACCTTTTCAGTCAGAAGAACGGCTTCCGCGAGAGCTTCTACTTCAAAACCCCGAGGGGAAGAAGAAATCGAAGCAGAGGACTTTCCTTCACCTTCTAATGACAAAGGTAAAATCAAGGGAGTAGACTTCTCTGGAGAAATCTCCAAGGTTTACTACTAGACGAACTTCTTCTCCGGTAGTCCTATTGCTAGTGAAATGGAGCCTCCTTCTAAAAAGGGTTCTCTTCTTATGATTAGGTCTAAAGAACCTTTCACTCCTGACCCTAAAATCCTTAAAAATGTATGGACTCATCCTGATAACCAAATCAAGTGAAATTGGTATACCAATACCTATTCTCTCCAGCAAAGAGAAGCTTTCCGAGATCGTTGGATGACGGACATGAAAAGAATAAGATGTGAAATCGGGTTCTTTAAATGGTTCGAGATCTTCGGCCAACTCGATAATCAATATCCCCGTAGGAAGTGAAGTTATCAGTGCTTCACCTTTCAAAAGAAAGAGTGAAAAACCCCTAGCAATAACTACCAACGACGACTTAGATAGAGCCGTTCAACAGGTAAATTATTCCAACCAACTTCTTCATGTGGTTTCTAAGAAAATAGAAGAAACTAGAGATAAAACTTTGTTCAAAGCCCAACCTAGTGTTCCAAAACCAGTACTAGTAAGTTCATTGAACCTAATCCAATCAAGATAACCGAATTCTCTGGAGATAAATTCCCTAACCTTAGTGAAAGCTTTGATATCTCTGGTAACATTCTTGACAAAATCAATGAAAAACTTTTCAAATTCAGCATCACTGAAAAAGGTCTCTCAAATGACAAAAGTGTCAATACTATCCAAGAAGATACCAGTAATCTTCAAAGTTTTTCCTACAATCGGTACCACAACCGAAAAATTATTATAAACGTCCCTCTTTCCCTAACGTCCAATTCGAAGAAAATATCTTCTTGTATACCTCTTCTCATGAAGGAAGAAGCATCACGGAATGGAATATAGATGCTCTTGCAGAAGATCAAATTTACAACAAGCTCCATGAAATGGGAGTATCCATTACCGCTTACAAAATAAGAGGATCTACAGATAGAGAAGCAGCTACGATGATAGTTGCAGGTTTTACAGGCATGCTAAGACACTGGTGGGATAACTATATCACTGAAGACATCAAGCAAGTCATCTACAACGCCACTACTGTCGAAACAGTTATTAAAACTGAAGGAACCAGTAATACCACCCAAGTCAGCAAAGAAGATGCTTGTGCAATCCTTCTCTATCAAATAGCGAAGCATTTTATAGGAGAACCCCAACTCTTCCAAGATAGGAGTCACCAAATCTTAAACAATCTTTCGTGCCCAACGTTAGAAGACTTAAAGTGGTATAAAGACTCCTTTATAACCAAAGTCATGACTCGTCCTGACTGTAACAATGACTTCTGGAAGGAACGTTTCATTAGTGGTCTTCCTCCTCTCTTCGCAGAAAAGGTTCGAACCAAACTTCAAGATAGATGTGATGGTAAAATTCCTTATCATCAAATGACTTATGGCGATATTATCAGTCTCATCAATGTTGTAGGACTAGAACTTTGCACTGATATTAAGCTGAAAGAACAACTTAAGAAAGATAGATCTACCTCTAAAAGAGTTCTAGGTAGTTTTTGTCAAGATTTCGGCTTCTCTAAAGTTACATCCCCTTCCTCTGTCACTCGGCAAAGAAATAAGAAATCCAGCTCTTCCAGAAAGATCCATCGCAGCAAATCTAGGAGAAATTTTGATAAAGCTCCTAAGAAAAATCTTATCGTCATAGACCTTCAAAAAGCTCCAGCACAAACCTCTGCTGGGATTGTGGAAAACCAGGGCATAGAGCTAGCGAATGCAAGTCCAGCAAAAAGAAGAAGAATATTAATCTTCTTGAAATCAACAAAGAAGCTAAAGAAAAGCTTTACTCCATTTTAGAGGAAGGAACTTCTGATCACTCTTCTACTTTTGAAGACTTTAGCTATGACGAAGATTTCAACGTCGCTTATGAGTCTAACTCATGTCAACCAGGGCAAGAGTGTCAATGCACCGGAGCCTTTTGCAGTTGTGATATCGCCTCTCCTAGAATCAGGGTCTTAACCAATGATTCTAAAGAATCCTTTTTTGATGTAATCCAACACATCAATGACGAAGAATTTAGGAATAAATACCTCCTAGAGCTCAAAATACTCATTCTTCATCACCAAGATGAGAAACCTAATTCTAAGACTATTGAACCTTTTTCCATGAAGCAAATCATGGCAAGATTCGAAAAGGCCCCTGAGCATTCTATCGGTGATCATAATCATGAAATCTCTACTCTCAAAAATGAGATAAAAGAGATTAAATCCAGACTCAATAAAATTGAAGTCGATGCTCTCATAGAACAGATTTTAAAAAAAATCAATAACGAAAAAACTGAAGATTTTAATCTTCCCTCTAAAGATGATAACCTTCCCAACAACGATCACCTCCTCGAATCTTATCCTTCTGATGGACGTGCCTCTACATCAGAAACCCCAAGTATTTCTGTTGTTACTTCGCTTAGACCTCAGAGTCACCATATGCCTATTAAAATTGTTATTAACAAACACTTTATTTTAAATAAAATTGCTCTTTCAGCCAGTGGTGCAGATCGTAACTGTATTGTAAAGGGTTTAATCCCTACTAATTTCCTAGAAAAAAAGCACCACTAAGCTTTACTCCACTACTGGTGAACTTTTACATATTAATTACAAGCTTTCTAAAGCACATATTTGTAATAATGGAATCTATTTTACTAACGATTTCGTTATCACAAAAGATATTAACGAAGATATTATTCTTGGAATTCCCTTTATTACTCAAATAAAACCTTTTACAACAGGTTTAGAAGGAATCTCCACAACAATTTTAGGAAAAGAATTATTTTTCCCTTTTATAAAAACTCTTTCTCAAGAAAAAAGTAATTTTATTACTGATGAAACTATTTTCAAAATAAATAGGCTTTCTCAGCATATCACCTTTTCAAAAAAGGAGGTTAAAATTAAAAAAATTGAGCAAATTTTGAAAACCCCATAATTGGTTACTAAAATAGTCAATCTTCAAACTCAATTTGAAAAAGAAATATGCTCAGACTTCCTCAATGTTTTAGGCAAAGAAAAAGACATATTGTTGAACTTCCATATTGACGGATTCAATGAACAGGATATCTCCACCAAAGCAAGACCTATTCAAATGAACCATGCAATAATGGAAACCTGTAAAAATGAAATTTAAAGTCTCTTAAGAAATGGTACCATTCGCCCCTCTAAATCCCCTTGGAGTTGTTCAGCCTTTTATGTAAACAACAGCGCAGAGAAAGAAAGAAGAGCTCCCAGACTAGTTATCAATTATAGAAGAAATTTTATCTATAGTGCTATGTATCAAAAAGTTTCAAGATGATTTGCTTAACAAAGAACTCTTGCTTAGAGTAGATTGTAAATCTGGTAAAGATATTTTACAAAAAGATGTCAAAAATCTTGTTTCAAAATAAATCTTCGCTAGATGGCAAGCTATACTATCCATCTTTGATCTTCAAATTGATTTCATTAAAGGAGAAAACAATTCTCTCCCTGATTTCCTAACCGGAGAGTTCTTGTAGGGAAACAATGAGGCCTTTAAGACCTAACTCTTCCCTCGCGGGAGCAAAAAAGGAAACCAAAAAAATGGCTACACCATTTGATCAATCCCAATTTGTCCCTCAGAGGCCGTAAATTCAAAACAAATATCCGGCCATGGCAGATTATACTATGCTGCCAGCCCACCTTCTGAAACCATCTATGAAGTTGGTTCACACAAACAAACCATTTTAGCAAGGAATCACTTCAGCTGCAACAAAGGAAAATTGTACAATGAAGACCCTGAGACCTTCGATCAAGCAGTAAATCCAACGGCTTCACCAAAAAAGTTGCAAGAAACTAACCCTTCTCTCAAAGAATAAACACTTGATTTTATTACCTTGCAGCTATTGCCAATAATGTCCCTACATAAGAACTATGAGGGTTTCAAAATTGAAAACCTTATTAAACCTTGCTACACGGATGGCAATTATGTAGACACTGAAAATCCCCTTAAAACAAGGCGATATTATGAGGCTATACTCATTGATACTGATTTCATTGAAGTGGAACATACCTTGAGCCCGAGAGACCCAAATTATATTAGTTATTCAAGGATTACTATCAAAAGAATCCTGACACCATTTGAGTGGTTTGTAGATCACTTACACACCCACTTTACATTATCCATGCCACATAGGCCACAGACCTACAATTGGCATGACTACAAGGCAGAATGGTTAAACTTTCTGTATCTCATATCAAAACATACCTGGTTCGTCATATCTGGTCCAGAGATTATTAAATCTACTACTCCCAGATGGTTCTATGAGTGGTGGAGCTTATTGGAGGAAATAAACAAATCCTACCACAACAATTTCTCAATAGGTTCGATGAACTTCTGACCAAAGAATAAATTACTACTCTTCCAGAGCACATCAAAATGTGCAAGTATTTTATTAAAAAGAGAATATCTTTTATTATCTCATGGAACTTCTCGAAAGTGGATTATGAACGAATTAAATATTTTTCCAAAGAGATAAAAATCAAAGGTTGGAATCTCAATCTAACAACAAAACACAAAGCAAAGTCTCGAAGACGGCATCCTCTAATACATCACCCTCAAAAGCAATTTAAAGAAAAAACTCAAGAAAGCTCTCCAAGATATGGAGAAAAATGAAGATCTACATGAGAAAGCGATAATGCAACTCAATGAAGAATCCTCTTCAGAAGAAAGTAACAACCGTGACATGTGCAACCAAAACGTATTAGCACAAGCCTACCAAGATGCCTATTATAAATAGGGAAACAACCTTGGACAAAAGTAAAGGTTCAAAGTACCGGATTACTTTTCCAAAGGGCATTCTACTATTCCTAAAAGGAATCTAACAATGATTGTCTTTATCATTAAAACTTACTTTATCTTGTCAGCCAACTTTTAAAGAGACCCCTTTTATCTGTCGGAAAAATCTTAGCCATCCAAATGTAAGCCTAAGATTAAAAGGCACTCCCCCCAGAAGTCTATATAAGACCTCTCTTTTGTTTAGAGAAGGCATCAGAAAATTTCTCCCATAGAATTTACAGACCACTCTCCCTATCTCTTTTCTCCCTTCTGCACTTGTATCTCCACGCTCTCTATTGATAAATAAGCGTGTGAGTTTTATTAAACTTTTCTTTAAATCTTTTCTTTAATACTTTGATTTAACTTTTCTAATTTTTCTTATGACCAATTTTATGGTATCAGAGCCATGTTGGCAGTAAAATCATTTAGCATAAGCAGCTAAATAATTCTTGTTGTCTAGGGCATGAATAAGTTATGGTTAATAATGTTATAATACTGAAATTAGTTCATGCCCATATCTAAATGTTGACTGTTCATGTTTATCTAGTTCTTATCTTGTTTTTTAGTAAAGTATGAGGCATATATCTCTCTCTATGTATGTGAGGTAACCGATTAATATCCAGTTCTGACGTTGGGCTGCACGATAGACAGGTCGTTACCCCAAGAGGTAGGCACTTAGACCTTACGGCGGTCCCGTCGCCAAGATAATTCTAGAGATAGAAAGATGTAAGGCCAAGAGAACTTCTATGAATCACTTAAGACCATAGATAATCGTGAACTAGTCATGCTTAGATATCTGTATTTACATATTTCCGTTTTATACACTATTAACCTATCCTTCTAATTCATGGACCTAGACAGATACTTTTCCAAAAATGAATTCGAATCAAAATATTTTGAATAGTATAAATCTATCTTCTCAAGCAGCAAAGATTGCTAAACTTGAAAATGATCTTCAAAACAGGAGTATTCCAGAAGAATCTTTAAAAAGTATTTACCAATTAGGTAATTTTAGCTTCATAAGAAGGCACAATAACAAGACCTGTGAGTCTACTACCGGTATCAATAACTCTTTAGAAGTCATTACGTTGTTAAAAGAATAGGATATAAACGTAGAAACCAGTTTAACTACTTGCATATTGGTTTAGTTCAAGTAGCTGTCAAACCTTTATTAAGAAAAGGTCTAGGCATCCCTATATGTGTCCTCCTTAGAGATGATCATCTTTTGAACTTTGCCGACTCACTTTTAGGCGTCCTTCAAAGTAACCTCGTCGATGGCCCGGTACACTTCAATTGCTATCCCAATTTCTCAGTAAACATCAATGACCCCAACGTCATGGATGCCTTGAAACTTAATGTCAAAACCAAGAATATGAATAGCAATATCAATACCCGGGATATAGTCATTATCTACAGGGTATATTACAGGCTTATGACTACTACCTTAGCCCCCAAGGCTAAGATAAAAAGTGCTAAAGGCGTGACCATTCTCATGAAAGCCATAGCACCATCTTCGTGCCTAGACTTCTCAATTGGAATGATATACTCTCCAGTAACGAATGGCACTTTGATGCTATAACTCAACCACTCCGCTCTCAGTCAGAGAAATTGCAAATTGAAAGGGTAATTCAATTCCCTGACGGAACTATAGATCTCAAATTTCTTGAAAATTCTACGGGAAGAACCTCTTCGGTCAGAAGAACGGATTCCACGAGAGCTTCTAATTCAAAACCCCGAGGGGAAGAAGATATCGAAGCAGAAGACTTTCCTTCGATAAATCCTGCCACAACAATTTCTCAATAGGTTCAATGAATTTCAGACCAAAGAAGAAATTACTTCTCTTCCAAAGCACATCAAATGTGCAAGTATTTTATTAAAAAGAGAATATGTCACGACCCGAATCCCGAACCCGGTCGTGATGACGCCTCTTGTGAAGACAAGGCCAGCCAATTGAAAACCATAACTCATCTTAAACAATTAATTTAATGAAAGAACAACACAAACATAGTTTAATAGCAGTCATTTGCGGAAAAACATAGTGAACCATCCCGACAACAGCCCAAACCGGGGTGTCACAACGTCACGAGCAACTAATGAAATCCTAATCATAAGATTACTATTACAATATCTCTGGGACAATTGTTCGAAGAAAGTGGAAACAACAAGATAAAAGAGATACGGCGCTGCGAACGCCAACAGCAACCTCGTAGTCTCTGAATCACCGCTCTGGCAGTCGTAGTCAATGCCTCGGAGCGGAATCAATAACGCCAGAATCTGCACACATGGTGCAGGGAGTAATATGAGTACTTCCAACTCAGTGAGTAATGCATATAAATAATGACTGAAAGTAAGAAAACACGTGAAACACAAGGCAATGCATAATGAAGCAGTAAAAATATTATTTGAAAACAGTAAATCAGTAAGAAATCATTTAAAAATCTTCCCAGCTCTGGTTATCAGTTGCCATTGTTACCAACTGTAACATCCCTGGGCTCAGTATCATTTAAAACAGTAAAATCTCCCCAGCTCTGGTTATCAGTTGTCATTGTTACCAACTGTAATATCCCTTCGGCTTTGGTTACCGGTTGTCATTGTTACCAATCGTAACCTACAGTTGTCATTGTTACCAACTGTAATTATCACCATGAGTACCCCCGCTCACTGGGAGTGTACAGACTCCGGGAGGGGCCCCTTACGGCCCAAGCGCTATATCAAGCCACCTCGTGGCATATATCTAAGCCCTCGGCCTCATATCAATCAAGCCACCTCGTGGCATATATCAAGTATCTCAGGCCCTCGGCCTCATATCACTCAGTAAGACCTCACATTTGGCCCTCGGCCGCACTCTGTCAGAAAATCATCACAAGCCCCTCGGGCATAGTAAAACAGTAGTTCTCAGCCCAAAAACATCCTTTAAATATCATTTAAATCTCAAAACTGAGTAAAAGTGGCTGAGTTGTCAAACATTGGAAAACCACATGATTGAGTTCAAGTAATGCATCAAACAGTGAGGAAACAGTGATAAATACCCCTGAAGGGTTCAAATAACCGGCACGAAGCCCAAATATGGCAATCAGCCCAAAACATGATGATATCAAATAGGTTTCAATCAAATATGTAGTAAAAATCATCAATCGGGACGGACCAAGTCACAGTCCCAGTAGTAAACAACCCCACGCTCATCATCGAGCAAGTGCCTCACTTCAATATAGCACTACGATGTGCAAATCCGGGGTTTCAAACCCTCAGAACATCATTTACAATCACTACTCACCTCAAACCGGCTAAGTCCTTAGCCTGCGACGCCTTTGCCCTTTGAATTGGCCTCCACGTGCGTCGAATCTATCCAAAATTAGAACTAATATGTCACAATATGTTAAGGGAACAAAGCCCATGCGAAAACAATCAATAAATACTAAGAAATCCCAAAATTAGCAAAACCCGAGCCCCGGGCCCACTTCTAGAAATTCAGTAGTTTTTCACCTCAACGGGTTCCTTATCTTTCCACGAGTTCAACCATACAAGATTTATCGAATTCCGACATCGGTTCGACCTCCAAGTCTTAAAATCTAAACTCAAGGGTTTTCCACAATTTTCTCAACTTAAATCACCAATTACATACTAGAATGGCAATAGGTTTGGGTAATTTGACCAAGATTAAGTCAAGAACACTTACCCTGATGTTTTCCCTTGGGAATCTTCCAAGAATTGCCTCAACACTTGCTTCAACCCGAGCTCTATAGCTCCAAAAAATGTTCAAGATGGTCAAAACTCCTCCTCTTGAGAATTTGTCCAAGAAAATATCCTTTGGCTATGATTGTAAGGTTGATTTGCTGTGATTCTATGGTGTTTGGAGGTGTTTCTCTTTGTGGGTAACGGAAAATGACTTTGCATGGCAAATGGACACTAATTTCTATTTATAAATGGGTCAAAAATAGGGACAAAAATACCCCTATCCGGCCTTATATGCGATCGCATATCTGTCGCAGAACAGATATGCAGTTCGCATATTTGACGTGGCCACAGCAAAAGCGGCCCTAGCCTTCACCGCAATTTCAACATGAAGCATGGTTTGCGGTCCGCATTTTAGGTTTGCGGTCCGCATTTCGACCGCATTCTTGACGGAGATTTTTGTCCAAAAATTCTGTCCCGGTATGCGGTCTCAGCATGCTGAAATGCGGTCCGCATTTCTGACCGCATTTTTGGCATTACATTTTGTTCAGTTTTCTGTCTCAATTGCGGTCTCGATGTTAGATATGCGGTCCGCATGTTAGATATGTAGTCCGTATTTCCTACCGCATTTCTGACATGAACTTTGCCCAGGAACCTACCTGGGTTTGCGTTCTCTTGGAGAAATATGTGGTCCGCATTTGAGAAATGCGACCGCATTCTCGACACCTGGTTTTCTGCAACTTTCTTTTCCAACGATGAATTAGTCCGTTTAACCACCCAAAACTCACCCGAAGCCTCTGGAATCTCAACCAAACACGCCAACATACTCCATAACATCATTCAAACTTGTTCCAACCTTCGGAACGCTCAAACAACCTCTCAACGCCCAATTCGAGTCGGATTCAAGCCTAAGGATTTCAAAATCCTCTAAATCGCTCTGTTGATCTAAACCCAACCAAACCTTGTCCGAATGACCCGAAATTTTGCACGCAAGTCCTAAATCTCATATCGAAGCTACAACAACTTTCGGAATTCCATTCCGACCCTCGGATCAAAATCTCGTCTAACACCCGAAAATTGTCAAAATGCTAACTTCGCCAATTCAAATCTAATTCTACACCGGACCTCCAAAACTAATTCCGATCCCACTCCTAAGTCATAAATCATCTCCCGAAACTAACCTAACCATGGGAACTCATATCCGAGCCCTCTAACCCAGAAGTCAACATCCGGTTGACTTTCCAATTTAAACCTTCTTGAAAGAGACTAAGTGTCTCATTTCTTACCAAATCTAATCCGAACGCAAACCATTCAATGTGATTACATAAAATACGGATAACGAAGCATAATAAAGCAGAAATGGAGAAAACGGAGCGGTAACTCACGAGACGATTAGCTGGGTCGTCACACAGTGGAACTGTGACGTACGTGGTTCGTGTCAAAAACGTCTCATCAGAGACAAACTTGAGACAAACCTCTGCAATATCCGTACATGCCAATTAGTGCTTCATCGCTTTGGGACGCAAACCGCCGCTTTTGAGGGGCTATAAATATCCTTCTCCATCTTCACTTTCAGGCGTTTAAGTTATCTGATTAGTTGAATCATTCCCTTTGTTATAACCCATATTTGTACGTGTTATATTACACCGTAAGATAGTCTACCTTGGTTCGAGAAGAGAATTACCTTTGCGACAATAAGAGTTTAGTCCTATTGGTCCTAAACGATGCAAAGGTGTATAAGGGCGGTTAACAAGTATTAGAGGATAAACGAGTTAAGGATGTTGTAACTCGCGTTTTTGGGAAAATCGAGAGGTGTTTAACATTACCAATATGTCATGTTTTAAGGTATTTTAATGATATGATATCCGTTTCATAATTCTTGAAGTCAAACGAGTTATGAAACAAAAGTCGACAAAAGTTGTCGCAACTTAGGTTCACAATTTTACTTAAACGATAGGTAAAATATTTCTGCAATTTTCTCCAATTTACAAGGAATTACTGGGTGATCTACCTACCAAATTAAAGGTCTATGAGTCTAGTTTCCAATGCTTCAAACCGTTTGTCAATACGATCTCAGAGTATTGAGATAATTGCATTACCGTAGAACTGCGCAGGCTGGTAGGTGACAAGTAGGTGCATCACCTACTTGCCAAAATTAAGGGCTAAAAGTTAAAAGCCCCAAGTCGGTTAAGAGAGGGATTTTAAAAGCTTCTAAAGCCTGATAATTCACTATCATTTCACAGCTTCAAAACCTAAAAGAACCCCTTCAACCCCTCCCCAAAATAATACCACACAAACCCTAATTGATTTTCCCCTCTTTCAAGTTCTAGTTGAAGGTAAACCCTAGAGTTTGAGGAACCAAAGCAAGGGCTGAGTTATCTAACAAGCAAGGTGAGTTTACTGCTCTATTTAGTATATGTTTTCTACTGTTAAGTCTTGATAAGTCGTTCTATGTGTGCAAGAACTCACGGGACGGTGATCGGAAGCCGTGAGTGCGAGTTATTCACTTGTAGCGGACTGATTTGTGAACTGTTTTGTGTTGCTGTAAAGCTGCGTATTTCACTACTTATTTGTGGAGTTTTGGAGGAGGAAGGGTGTGGAGAAACACCATATATTTTTAGGGTTGTGGCCTGATAGTTGTTCATACCATTTCCGGATCGTTTGACACGACTATAGTGGCCATTGTACGTATGAAGTGATTGGTTTGTGTGTGGACTGTTTTGGGAGGTTCAATATGATTCTTATTGATGTTGTTTGGCTGTTTGGTGGCTGTTTTGACTTGTGTGAAGTCATATATATAGGGGAGGTGCTGTCCGTTTTATTGCAAAATAGGTTACAGTCGATACATAATAGTTGCGACGCCTGAACGATAACGCTAGTGTCCTTTCTCTTATTGTAGACTAAGAAGTCGTGGAAGTTTCATAGCTTGAGATTGGAAAGTATTGCAAGGTATGTGAGACTATCCTTTTCCTTCTTTTGCACGACTCTGACTGTACACAATGCAATGAACGAAC
>MCJB01031285.1:26774-43547 GCA_002018475.1 Nicotiana obtusifolia
AGGCTACCCAGTTCAGCAGATATTGGCGAGATCCATCCTTCGGACTTGCCACAGTCTTGGTATGCATTCTGTTTTGGGCATGTCGGGGCCCTGTTCCGGCATAGGTTGCATTATGTACGTTTTTGTAGAGGCTCATAGACAAGTGTCAATTTATGCATAGACAAGTGATGGGTTGACTTATGCACAGTCGAATTGCCTTGTCGGCAAACGTATGTAATTTGTTTTATGGTTCTGCATTGCAGCCTTGTTTGCTATATTATGTATATAAGTATGATCGTATCATGGTATAATGTCACGTATCATTATAATTATTATTCGAGATTATATGCATATGACAAGCCTTATAGATAATAAGGAAAGTTAGATGAAGGGTACGCCGGCGCCTGTAGGGTAGGGTCCGGTGCCAGTCGCGGCCCTCCGGCTTGGGTCGTGACACCCTTCTTCAATTTCTCTAAGTTTCCTTACAAGTGATCTCTCTTTTGTTCATATCTTATACCTGCATCTTCTAACTTCTTTATCTCATAACAACAATGGCGAAGACCTCTAAACCCGTTCCTCAGAGGCAGACCCCTTCTTCCTCTCAACCTACTGAAGATCCTCAACCTGTTGATGTTGAGGAAACCATGGCTGAACCTCCTTTGAAGGCGTTTGTACCGACTGGATGTTCAATCGGTGTGGACTTTAAAGTAGATAAGGCCTCTTCAATACCGGGTCGGTGTGAACCGGTCACTAGGTACATTTGTTCGATTACGGACAAAGTCCTTGACAAGGTCAAAGAAGACTGTAATTGGATCGGCAAGTGTGTGGTCGTTCCTTCACCGGAAGAGGTGATCACCACCCACGTGGAGGGTTATTTGAGTGTTTACACTTACCCCTTCACGTTGGCCCTTTGGACCCGGTTATCGTTGCCTTTTGCAAAAGGTACGAAGTAACACTAGGTCAGATCCAACCCTCTTTCTGGAGAATAGTCATTCTCCTTCGCTTTTTTGTAAGCAAGATCGACTGGCATCCTTTCATCGTCGATCACCATCTGCGGTTATACAGTCCCCGACTTTTTCGAGGGGGATTAATAAAACTTGCTTGCCGGGCAAGCAAAGCCCCCTTCTCTAGCATCGATGAGGATAGGGACTGGGGTTGGATGGGTCGATTCGTCCGAGTGAAGACATCGGGCCTGATTCCGGCCGAAGACATGCCGTTCCTTGAGAAATGGAACATGAACCGTAAGTGTTATCCTATATCTCAACTTGTTCCATGTTTTTTCCCTTCGTCACTTTACTAACCAGTTTCATATGATGTAGCCGTATCTCGGGTGCCGGTCACGATTCCTCATCTGAAGGAACGGGTCGAGAGAATAGTGTCCCAGAGATCCTATTCGGAACGTGCTTGGCGCGAGCTTTCGAAGGGCCAATGGGAGGCCCGACTTCATGGTAAGACAGGTTAAGTTCGAACTCAGCGTTTCAAGTTATTGATCTCTAATTTTCTTTACCCTTCATTCGTAGGTTTATCGAAGGACGTCGAATTGAGGCCAACATCCACTGGTGATGAGGTTCCCTGCGAGCCCCCTGTTTCAAAGCAGGAGAAAGAGAAAAAGAGGAAAGAAGCCCTCAGTTCTTCGAAGCCCGGGAAAAAGAGGCCGAAGAAGAGGATAACTCGAAAGCCCAAGAGCAACATTGATGACCGAATACTATCCTCGGACTCACTTTGTCGATTGAGGGACGAGTCCGAAAAAGATGAGAATTTTGACTTTTTGGGTAGCGAGCCGTCCCAAACTAAAGGACGGGGAGTCCCCGAGCCGAGAGCCGATAAAACATACCTTCATCGAGTCGGAGACTCCGAAATGGGGGCAAGAGCTGGGGCTTCTACCGATGCAAGGGGGGCTTTATAGGGAGTCTTAGGCCCCATAGAAATGATAGACTCTCCTTCCTTCTCGGAGTCGACACTTAACGAGGCCCAAGTAGCAAAAGGACGTTCCCTGGGCAGGGGCCGTATACCGGAAGGCCCTTTCAAAGGTTCCTTCGATGGCGTGGATTCGGCGTCTGCTGAAGATACCTTTGGGCTCGGTAACCTGGAAGTACCAAGGAAAAGTCCCTCCACCGGCACGAGCGGGGTTTCTTTCGGTCTGAAGTTGGTCAATAGATTTCCTGCTGCAAGTTCATACCCTGATCGGAAGCGGATCATATCCTTTGCCATTCCTGAAGATGCTGAGGTCCTTTTTGCTCCTGTAGGGGTGGCCAGCTATCTTCGGTGTGTGGTGACCGAAGAAGATCAGGCCAAGATGAACGAAGTGGATGCATCCTGCTTGTTCAACGAAGCTCAGCAAGCATTGAATAGGGTACTTTTCTGATAAGCCTTATCTAGTGTTCACTGTTTTGCATTTTAAAACTTTAGCTAACTGCCATATTTCCTTTCATGTTTGCAGGCCTCGGTACTTCATCATGAGGCTTTTCTTCGCCACCTGGAAGAATCGGGACGCTGGGAGCGGCTTGAAGGGGAGATGGTGAACCTTCGGGCCGAACGAGATCTTGTCCGGAGAGACAATTCTGGCTTAGTCGAGCAGGTGGGGCCACAGCTCGATCAAATCACCCAACTCCGATCTGAGGCAAACGCGGCTAAAGCTGAAGCCAATGAGTGGAAGAGCAAGATGGATCAGTTGGCTTCAGAAAAAGAGGCCTTCCATGCTCAGTTAGTTTCAGCAGAAGCTCAACTGAGGGAAGTAAACGGAAGAATCGAGGCTCTGACTAAGAGCACCGACGAACTCCAATCCCAAGTTAGCGTGATCACCTCAGATCGAGATGCTTTAGCCAACGAGCTGCATACGGCGAAATGGGAGGCTGCTGCAACCAAAGTTGATGCCGATGAGCTGGTGGCCTAGTACAAGGCCGACGCCGAGGCTGCTCAAGCTCAATTGAAAATTTTGGTTGATCACATGAAGTGGCAAACTCGCCTGTTCGTCCTCGAGGAGATACATGCTCGGGGCTTCGATCTATTGGCCGAGATCGAAGATGCCAAAAAGACCGAGGCCGAAGCCAGAAAGCAAGCCTTTCCAGAGGAAGATTACTCTGATAGCTCAGAATGAGGCGCCCCTTTCTTTTCCTTTTTGACATTATGTAATGAAGTTCCTATTTTTGTAATCGTATTTTATTGTATATATATAAAAGCCCTTTTTTCCTTTCCTTCTTTCCATGGTTTTTATTGCTGACTTGGTTTAACTCTTACCCTTAGAACTGAGGGTTTGCCTCGATAAATTTCCTGTCCCCTTGAACTCAATTAGGACTTGGCCATTTAAAGTTAGGGATCTGCCTTAGTAGGTTTTGTTCCCCTTTGAATTTCATTAGCTCGGTATGGCCTTAGCCTTTTAAGGATCGGGGTTTGCCTTAGTAGGTCTTATTCCCCTTCGAGTTTCATTAACTTGGTATGGCCTTAGCCTTTTAAGGATCGGGGTTCGCCTTAGTAGGTCTTATTCCCCTTCGAATAAATTTGCTTTTCGGATGAGTTCCCAAGTGGGGCGGTGTTTTAATCGAACAAAGAGAATTAAAACGGCCCTTAGGATCGTCTGATCGGAGATAAGATATTTGTATATAAGAGATCTTTATCCTCGTTCATATGCTTGTACAATTTAAGTTGGGGTTCGATCAATCTATCCGGGCACGGTTCCTTTGACCGTTTGACCCTTAAATTGAATCCTAATGATCTTTGATTCGATTCTAGAGATGTTTTCCCAAGCAGAAGTAGTCAAGCAGCCCTCCAATATTTAAGGTCGATTGATGATTGACATCGAATATTGTTGTCATCGAATTTTTATCGATCTTCAAATCTAAGTTAGCACGATTTACTGGTTGCCTCGTTAAAAACCTTGCCATAAAACCCAATTTGGGACAAAACCGGTTGAAGGAAAAAAGAGTGCAACGCGTGCTTTCAGTCCTAATATCCCATAGTCCCCGATTCATATCGATGTACAAAGGCATAGATTGTAAATACGACATAGCTGTATTGTAACCTAAAATCAGAAATACTTCGAAGAGCAAGTGTAAAACAATTTGCGTGACAAAAAATTTGTATCAACCACTCACTATTATCCTTAGCCCCACAGTGGGCGCCAAACTGTTTACCCTTGGCTTCGGATAACAATTGAATTTATACGTGATTTTAAGGATACGTGATTTAGTTTGATACAAATAATGAATAATATAATGGAAATTAAAGTAAGTAAATAAATGGAGAAGAAATGCAAATCACAAGCCTTGGATAATCCTGACCTTGACTGATTCTTCCAAGATGAACAATAAATATGAATGAGAATAGGCAAATAAAATAATGTATAAAATAATAAAAGCAGACTTCCTTTCTTTGTATTGATGATTGTTTTGTGAGATGCCTTTGAACAATTACATTGCCCCTTTATATAGCGTGGGGATAATCTTTTAAACAAGGCAAGAATCTGTTTTCAAGGTAAAATATCTCTTATTTGCTGATTTAACGATCTTATTGATTGATGTCGTGATTCCCGTCGAGATGCCTACTTATCACAGAATTTCCGGTCCCTTCGTCCTTCAAATTTGATAACTTACCCTAGGACATTTCTCGGAATCGAGCTCGATAGGCTCATCTCGGGTACCATGGCTTCGTGTTCCGATTTGATGTTGTTCGGTCTCGACCTTCGATCTTTGATACCTTGATATTCTTGCTTCGATGTTGTTCGGTCTCGCTCTTCGATCTTTGATACCTCGACCCCGGTTTACCGAGCAGTAATTACGATTGATACCAACCGTATAAACTCGAGCCCGATTTGTCCTATGTAAGCGGTCCCGAGTTTGACCCCATACACCCTTGATTTTAGTTTCGAAATTCGGTAAAACTTATCCTTTATATGACAGTGTTTGGGATGAAGGAAAATGTTTTCCATAGAAAATTAATGATTTTCTCGAGCCCGGTTTGTCCCTATTTTCTCTTGTTTGATTGGTAAGTATAAAATTTTTTCTGAAAAATATTTACAAGTGCTACTCTCCTCATCCCCCTCCCTCCACCCAAGTCCCCATTTTCTTGTGCTCTCCTCCTCACGCACCCCCCACCCCCTACCCACAAAATACCCAACGTTTTCATGATTCTATTTTCTTCAAGAATTTAATTATTCTTCTAAAAATTCACACAAACCCAAAAAACTAATATGTTGCTTTACTTTTTTACACAAAAACAACATTGAAATTTATACTCCATAACTAAAAGAAAATACTCTTTTCTTGGATAAAAAGAAAGTGATCTTTCTATAACATGAAAATAAAGTACTCTTTTTGTCGAAATGAAAGAAAATACTTTTTCTACATCATAAAAAGAAAATAGTCATTTTATTGAAAGGAAAAAAAATATTTTTTATTACATCATGAAAAGAAAGTATTTTTTTTGTTAAAACAAAAAAAATTATTTTTCTTATATCATGAAAAGAAAATACTTATTTGTTGAAATGAAAAAAAGTACTCTATTTATAACATGAAAAGAAAGTACTATTACTAATATTTTTATTTAGGGTAGGGGCGCGGGCGCGGGCAGGGTTGGAGGTGGGTTGGTGGGGATAGGGAATAAGATGGGAAGGTTGAAAAAGAGTTTTGAAAAATAATTTTTCTTCTCTTGATAGAGAAAATATTTTCCTCTAATCAGATGAAAATGAGTTCATGGGGAAAATATTTTCTAAAATATTTAAATCAACCAAATGGTTTAGTCAGCTGGTGTTTCGGTAATTGACGGATTTCAGAGTTGTGTCCCAAGTCCCAACCTCCACGATCTCCACCAGCACCGGAATTCTACCTTCCTCCAGTAGCGCCGCCCTTGCCTCTGTCACTGATATCAATCGCTCACCATGAATACCGATTTATTCACATGTTTGAACTGAAATCCGCATTAGTTCCACCAAGGCTTCATCAAGCTAGCTTGTACTGCTCCCACCTTGTTCTCCTTCACAGAACACAGAGAGTACAGAGCCGTCGATGCAAAATCTTTTCTTTTTTTTTGAAGGTTCACTAGCCAAGGTATTGCACCTCATCTTCTGATTCTGATTGGGGTGGTAGGGTGTGGAAGAGGGACCAAATTATTTGTACATATAATAATTAAAAATTAAAAAAAATGACACTAATAAATTTAAAAAATAAAAAAGGTTGGATATGTGACATTTAAATAATGGTCCAGACCCAAAAAATTTACCTGCACTCGCCTTCTTTTAGGTGCAAAACACGTGCGAGCTAGCTGTAATAAGTAGTGTGCCTTAAGTACACTTTAAAAAGGTTGAGTGTGTCAAATAATTTTCGTCCTCAAAAAATATATAACAGGAATTTTGTCCATAATTCAAGAATAATTTATGTATTTTGCCTATATCTTATGTATGTCATGTGTATCAGTATTATATACATATGGCATACATGGGCATGTGGACAAAAAAAGGGCATGTGGACAAAAAATGTAGGATATATGACGTGCTCACTTTTTTTGTTAAACACGTACACGCCAATTAACAAAACTAGTGTATCTTAGTTGCATTTTAGAAAGATTGAGTGTGTAAGGTAATTTTTATTCATAAAAGTATGTAATAAAGATTTGATCTATAATTTAGAGGGTAATTTATGTATTTTTCCATATTTTCAACCTCGAAGTTCAACATACCAAATCGTCTCAAACTTAGAAAATTATTCAAGATGTTCCCAAACTTTTGGAACAATAGTCAGTCGAAAATGATTTCGATTTTGCAAACCCAAATTTCAGCTTCAAAGCTTCACCAGTGGCGGGTGATCTGCTTATTCATATTTTAATCACCAAAATAATGAATATCCATATTTTCAACTCTAAAAATAATTCAAAAACAAGTCCTAGCAACAAATAATAGGTTTCGTGAAAATAACCGAGAGAGAAGTTCTCAAGCGTTGTAGCTTCCAAATCAATTTGTAATCTCGAATTAGATTTTGTGAAAAAACTAAGAGAGAAAATAAGAAGAAAGAAAAGATCTTTAATATCCCTAATTTTGTAGGTTTTGTTGAAGGTGATACATATTATGTGAAGATTTTGTTTCTATATTTTGAAAGTGAAATAGTACCGTATTTTTTTTTGTAGTTAGGGGTCTAATTAGGTATATCCATGTAAATCTTCCTTTTTAACAAAATGTCCAAAAGTTGTTTGGGTGGAAATAGTTCAGCGAAGAGCAAGTTATAGCCCAAACGCCTCTAACCAAACAAAATCATAGAACTGCAAAAAAAACTAAAATCATAAATAAAAATTTCTTCTATAAATTGCATGGAGCTCCCTGTTTGATCGCCACTTTTTAATTTGTACTCGTTTTTCTATTTTCATCCGTACTCTTTTTTTTTTGGTTAAAAGTATTTTAAAAAGATGATTTTGTCCTTCTTTAGTAAAAGACTATTGACAAAACTGTAGACTGCAGGACAAAACTTCAGCATGTTTTGGTATGAAATTTTAGCAAATGAACTAAATAACTTCAGCATGCATTAGCAAAAGCTCATCAGAAAATTACATACTGCAAGACAAAAACTTAAGCATGTTTAATCTGAAGTTTTAGCAAATGAACTAAAAAACTTTAGCACGTTTAGAATGAAGTTTCGGATAAAACTCATGACAAAACTGTAGACTGCAGGATAAATAACTTTAGCATGCATTAGTATGAAGTTTTAGTTTCAATGTGAAACAACTTCCTGCTAATATAGCATGAAGTTTTAGCTTCAACGTGAAACAACTTCATGCTACATTAGCATGAAGTTTTAGCTCGTATTTGTTAAAACTTCAGACTTCAACGTGAAACAACTTTTTTCCATATCCTTCACGCATTAAATTTGAAGTTTTTAAAAGTTTTTGAAGATCTATAAGTAAAAACTTCATGCAATATCCATCAAACAACTTCATGCAAGTGTGTTTTTGAAGATGAATCTGGTTCAAGTTTCCGATTTTTTGATAAAGCTGCTGAGAGGAGAGGAGGAGATCTTTTTTCACGAATGAGGTTGTAGATCAAGTGATTAATGCATGATGTAGGTTTTATATTTTTTGTCTATGGTATAACTGTCATATTATTACGGATTTTTTGTCAGCTGGCTACCAAATCAATAATTTTTAAAAATAGAGTACAAGTTAAAAAGTGGCACAAATATATGGTACGGCTGCAAAACCCCCAAATTTCTTGCACGAACTAACAAAGTATGTGTTGAAAGTTATTTAATTCTCTGTCGTATGATTTAGTCTAATCTGATCATTTTCACTCTCGTCCAGTTCGAATGTTGACTCCTGATGTAACAAATTTTTTATTTTTAGATTATGAGGATGCTTAATTTGTTATTGTCATTTATTTGCATGAGAATTTAACTCCAAATATTGTTTTATATGGGGTCTAAATGGATGGGAGTGATTATTGAGGAGTCACATTGTGGAGCCTGACTAGTTTGGAATTAGAACGTAGTTGTTACTTGTGTGTAATTTATCTCCAAGCTGGAGAAAATTTTAGGGTTCTGATATCATCATCTGCAGGGAGCAATTAACAATGGAAGTTAGCTTAGGACTTCTCTTCTGATATATTGATGACACATGTGGTTCTTTGTAATTTTATTAGAAAGAACCATTTTCAGCACTTTTCGAGTGACTGTTTCTTCATCTTTCTTGTTTTGGTATCATTTAAAAAGTCATGTTGTCACTCTCTTTGGGGAAAGGGAACTCCAAAACCACTTTAACTTCAAATAATCGTCAAATCTGTGATTGGTTACTTAAGCTAGAAATCCTATCAAATGTAAATGTTCAAAACCTCTGAAACCTTTGAATCTATTCCGAACTTTCACGAGAAACTGAGGCAGCCGATATTTGTCTCGGTCAGATAGGGATGGCAAACAGTGCGGGGCGGATTTAATCTTAACCCCAAAATTTCAACCTGTCCAGCCCCAACCTGGAACATTTTCTTTTCCTTTTCAGTTTGTCTTTTTTTAATTTTTGCTTATCAATTCTAAGCATGCATAAGCTAAACAATAATCATTTCAATTTAGAATCAAGCATTAAAGTGAGTATTGAGCACCATAATTTAACTATGATACTGTCAATCTCATTTTATTTCAGGTGAGAAAAATGAGGGCTAACATGAGAAATTCCTCGGTCAAATTTTAGTTTTTCTATACCTAATCTTTTCACCGGTTATATTATGAAAAAGCATAATTTTATAAAGAAAAAAAATACTAGTATACAATAGCAACAGATGAAGCATGTAGTAAGGCAAAAAAGCCAATATTTCCAGATCATTGAGTACAATCAAAATTTTAAGCTAAAAGTTCCCCACTGAGATGCTATACACATCCCAATCTTCAATTCAAGAACTGACACTTGAAATACCAATTCTATAAACTTTCAAAACCAGTGCAGAAGGAAAATACTAACAATAAATTACAAAAGCTATTTACTAAAAGGCCAACTTGTCAGAAAAAATAAAGCATTTTGTTCTTATCAGTAAAGATCTTATTAATTCATCCATAACAGATAAAAGGAAAAGTGAGAATAAATTCCATAACAACCACAAGGACTTGAAAAGCTGTAATTTCGTAAAAATTTTAAACTCACACCCGCAACCGCAAAGAATTAAATTTCTTTTATTTTAACATGTATAAACCCGCACCCGCATATGTCTAAACCCGCCCCGTCCCATTGCCATCCTAGGTGCAGAGACCACATTATAATATAGAGCGGTCAGACGAGAATATCAAAGGCAGTTTTCTCTTAAGAGACTGAATACTCTACAAATTCTTCTGACATGGACCAATATCAGCGTACATAATAGCAACGCCAGGAACAAACTTAAATCATGCTCCGGGCAGTCTTGTTTTCTCCCATCATTCCCTCTCTTAATTCCAAGAGAACTTATTTTTGGGTATATAATAGGTGTTGAACATTCATGTTATGTAGCACCTTTCTTTTTGGATTAAAAACAGAATTCCATTCTTTCCATATTGACTAGGTATATTGACTCACCTATCTAACCTTTCCACTCAGAAAAACAGTAAGATTCACTAGATCCGATGCACCTAACACACGTCTCGTGTTGTGCTACCTTTTCTCTTGAACCAAAGTCCTAGGATCCAATCATGGTATGTAGCTTGTCCCCAAGCAAACATATTATCAACTCAAACAAAAACAAAACAAAAAGGACTTCTAGGTTTCAATTTCACACGTTTGCTAATCTGAGATTCAGCAATCATCAATTTAGAACGTCCTTACTCCAACCACATGGGAAATCATCTTTCACTACTAGTCAGAGATACAAATTTTACAACCACCACGAAGAATATTTAAGTGCTAGCAACAGACTAATTTCATAGTGAGAGACGTTCAATTTCCACCACATAACCTCTCATAGCATCTGTTGCCAAAGAGTCTCCTACAACATCAGCAACTATGTAATGAACCGCTAAAAAGATACTGCACTACAATGCTGAAACAGAGCAAGTGAAGATGTTAGCAGACACTCCATTTGAAATGGAAGAAAATATATGAGCACCTTGTTATTATCTCTTCCTCTTATGTGTCTTCAATTGCTTGAAAATGAAGCTGATTGCTTCCTTTAGTGTGGCCTTCCTTTGTTCCTTGAAATTCCACAGCTCAGGGATCACATATCTGCCACTGGGATTGTATTCCTCAATCTCCTTTAGAGCTTCAGTTACCGCATTGTAAATTTCATCCCCCCATTCCTCCTTGAGCTTTTTTAGCGCTTCATCATCCTCATCAATCACTTTCTGCAGTTAGTTGCAAAATTAGTTAGATACTCAAAATAGCTGCCAACATGACAAGAAATATGCTTCTCTCTCTTTCAGATCGTTGTGGAGCAGTTAGGATAGCAAATTATAGGGACAGGTTCACAACTATTCTCTTTTGGCTGGCATCAAATAGGTTGGTTTTCTGCTCTTTTGCTATTACCTTACGTAACTAAAGATTATGGTCTAATTAAGTTTTGACACCTTTACCCAAAGATAAAAGATGACTGTCGTTGAGAAGATCATGAAACTAATAGCCAGCAAGAGAAGACCCACATTCTTTTTAGTAAACCCATGAGGATTATATTTGTACATGAGATTGGGTGTATGTTGTAGAGAAACATATTTTGGTGTAGGCTCTCTAACCATTGATATACTTCTTGTATATGGCATATGGAAATTTCCCCACATTAAAAAAGTTACTTTACCTTCTCAAGAAAAATCCTCCTTTCTTTAAACGTCAGACCTTTATGTGCAATGCATAGCTCTTAACCTAAAAGGAATAATATTGGCAGCAATAACATAATAAAACAAACAGGCATAAGGGACAAACCTCAGCCTTGGACTCGTCAACCATGAAAGTTTTAAATGGATGCCAATCAGAGTCTTTTATTTTTTCCTGCCAAAGAGAACACAGTTCTAGAGCCTTGATCTCAGCTTCCTCATTTGGGAACCTTTGCTTGCATGCATTCTGAAAAGCTTTTGAATCAATTTCCCCCATTCTTCTTATCCCAATATGGGAGCGCCCGCTGGTCAAGAGCTCATTCAATCCCTAAAAAGATGATAATTGATAATGATTAAGCAGCCAATAAGCTTTGTGCTTTAACAAGAAGAAGCTCCAACACCAAACAAGGTTTTTAACCGCATCTCATAACATCAAAATCTTACTGTCATAGTGCATTAATACTGAACCATACCGTAATTAACGTGCGCCGAGCATCTTGTAGCTCATCATTACTCCTTCGCTCCTTCGCTAGAAGGGTTTGATTCAAGGATTCCAAGTCTTCCATTTCTTCCATTTTCCCAACCAGCTCCTCGTTCATCTCCTTGATTTTATTTTGCACAGCTGCATCATCGTCACCTCCTAGATGCTTCATAACTTCTAGTTTTCCTTTAAGTTCTGCAATTTCCATTTCCAGCTTCTGCTTGGTATCATTCTCTCTTTCTAGCTCAAGTATCTTTCTCAAAGCTTCCTCCTTCTCTCTCTGCACATGTAAAAGCACTAATGATTAAAACAGTATTGAAATAACTCGAGTGAAGACTATTTGATAAGAATAGTAGCAGAAAACCCCATTGCCAGGTTATTGCGGGAGAAAATGTATAACACAATTATATATATATGTGTGTGTGTGTGTGTGTGTGTGAGAGAGAGAGAGAGAGAGAGAGAGGAGTGTTGTGTGTGTGAGCGCGAGTGTGCGTGTACACAGACGGGAGGGGGCAGAGAGAGACGGGGTTATGAATGCAGCACCTTATGTTCTTCAACTAGTCTCAACACATTCTCATCAGCTTTCCTTTGTTCTGCAGAGGCCATTTGAAGTGCAGAGTTTCTTACATCATTCTGAAAGTCCACAAACGATGTTCAGGATCCTTAAAATGTAAGCAAGTGAATTGAAAAGCATTGAATGTATTTTCCAGAACAAATTCTTCTAAAAAAGAACAGGAAGCTTCAGCATATTATTCTACTTCACACAATATACAGCCGTAAGTAAGCTGACCACCAAAATCCAGAAGAGTGTAACTACCTACATTATAATAATGTAAAATATCAGACAACTTTGACCGATATTAAAACTTTGATCACCTTTTGCTTCTCCTCATCCAGCTTTTGCTTTTCTCTTTCAGTTAAGGTCTCACGTTTGTTCAATTCTCTGCTCCAAATATCTAGCTGCTTCTTCTTCCTCTCCAGCTCTACACTTAACAACTCCTGCTCATGTAGGACCTTCTGTACATGCTCCCGTGCAAGGCGCTGCATCTTCCTTGTTTCTGTATTTTAGATATCAGTTACACAGGAAGCACGATAGCAGTTTCTTTAACCACAAAATACAAAACTACTAGTCCCATTTCGTTCTCCAGAAACAGACTTTCTTGAATTCCTGATTTATATCAAACCGATGGCCTAGAGTCCCTTAGAATTCTTTTAAAGCAATCCTGGAGACATTTAAAAGTAATTGACATGTAGAACAAAGGAAACACGTTAATAGAGAACATGTGTGATGTATAATTTCAAGTCCAAATACTCTCATCATATCAGTGGAAAATGTCAATTTCCTAACACATAAAAGCAGGAACATAATTATCACATATAATTGCACAGTCAAATGAAAATGTAAAATGGATGGGTTTATGACTGGGAACCTTCAAAGAAAGAACGGTGTAGTACGTCTTTCTCCTCAAGCATCTGCCTAAGAGACAACGTCTTTAAATTGAACTGTATCTGCAGCTCATCCAGATTTTCATTTTCCATATCAATCTCGTTAGCTAGAGTAGCTACGACCTTATTCCTATCCTGGGTTTCTTCCTTGATCAGGTCAGATATAGTCTTTAACTCCCCCTTTCCACGGAGGTATTCTCCTATTGCCCCTTCTGCTCTAAAATCATCTTCCCGAGCAACCCATCCATAAATATTTGAACTGGGGCAACTTTTATGGGCACACCATTCTTTTTTACTGCAGCGCCTGGCTTCAAAGGATTTCTCAAATTCCATTGCATTATTGAAACCAGTCCAATTCCTATCAAAAGTCACAATAGCTTCAGACACCAGTGCTTGGTTATCATGGAAAAGCATAATTTCCAAGGGCTTATACAAGGAGAATCTTTTCAACCAATACTCCTTGTCGTCCACAGATTCTCCATCTGCTGTTTCTTTTGATATATTGACAACAACTGCAGTCCAAGGCCAGCAAAATACTTCTGTTTGCTCAGCTTCTGTGCGATCTGGTGTGACAGCACGTGGGGGTACTGGCTCAGCTTCATTAGCTAGGTCAGATTCCAAGTACTTTGCAAGTGCCAAGTGGTTTGCTTTTTGTTTTGCACCTAAACGAGCACCTTTACCTGCTCCAGAAGCATGTTGAAGCAGTTCCTTGTACTTGTAATCTTGCTTCTTCCTCCCAGCACAAAAGGGGCATCTGAGAGACCCATTTGGACCCTTCACTTTGTATTTTCCAGTTCTCAGTTCTTGATAAGGTTTCTCTATATAATCATTAATCTCAGAATCACTGAAATCTGATTCCTCATCTGAGCTGCTCATCTGATTGAAACAATGCAAGAGTCAATTTCAGAGAAGAACATAATACAGACAAATAACAAGCAAATTAAGTTAAAAGCCAACAAGCAACTTCAGGAAAATATATACCAGAAGATGTTAAAAGCAGCACATGGTGGCAGAGGATACAAATACACATAGGCAAAACACTGACAAGCACAGAGAACTAGAGATAAAAGAGTTACTAACCATCAGGGATGGCGTAGATAGTGTACATAAGAGTTCATAACTCTCCACCTTCCCCGACTAACATAAGCTTCCCCCAAACAATTTCAAACTCATAAAAACATTTCCCGAACACTCTTAGTTACTGGAAAGTGCATAAATAAATGATCTACGTTTTTGTTTTTGCCAGGCATAAGTAGCATCTATTGCACAAGGGAATAACTCTGTTTTTCACATTATCTTGAGTAAGAAGCACCCTTAATTCCAATCAAATCTGGAATTTCTTTATTAAATGCTTGGGCATCAGGTGGCGTTCTTCAAATTCTGCTTTGGACTTTCTCATGCATGGCACAAAAGGGTTTTGTCTAAAGAATCATTTCGAATCTGGAACATTATACTGGCAGTACTTTGGTGGGTGATTTGGAGGGAAAGAAATGCTAGAGTTTTTGAAGAGAAGAAGGAGAACGTTATTAACCTTATACACAAGTGTTTATTTTTGCCCAACTTTTAGCATAAATATGGCTAGGGTCGATGTTTTGGAATCTGAAGCCATGATTGATTTTCTTAATTCTCTACACACTTTGTAAAGTTATCTCCATTTGGATGTACATTTCTCCAGCATTTCTTATTGCTGGTTTTTACATCAATAAGATATCTCAATTGCTTATAAGAATTCATGCTTTGAAACACAAATCTACAATTTTGATAAAACATAAGTTTATGTGTAAACACAATTTCAAACTTCCATAAACTTTTCCAACTGCAACTTCAAATACTCTCATTTTTCAACATCAACTCAAATATCGTCCAAACGCCTATCTAGTTTTGAGGATCCCTAATTTGTCTTTTAAGATGAATTATTTATAATTTGGATAAAATAAACCCAGTAATGCGGAATGAAGGAAGGCAAGAAAAGAGAACTGTCACTGTTTCAGAAGAGAAGAAATTCAGATAGAAAAAGTTCTCTTTTTCTACATTTTCATACCTTTTTACCAAATCGATTGGTAAACCTCCTTCAGGAAAAGACTGAGTTTCAGTAACGAAAACGAACTGTCTTTCGCCGGTGACAGTGGTGGTCACCGGATCTCCGGCAGTGCTCCGAGGAGTGAGAGGAAACCCTATAAAATGGACAGTGAATTTGCTATGTGTAATTTCCGAGGCATGGCACGATATTATTGGAGAATATAACAAAAATGGTCCCTTATGTTTGGGTCGACTCGAAATAGGGCCTTAAATATATTGTAAAGTAGTTTTGATCATTAAATTTGTCAAACGTGAACACTTTTGGTTTCTATAAAATATTTAAAAATTCCTTTTGTTTGATAGGACGAGAACTATGAAAAATTCAAGAAACTGCAATAGAAAGTATTACACTAGACGCCAAAGACAGAAAAAAAAATAGAAATTGCACCTCAAAAAGTGTATCAAGCTCTAGAAATAAATAAAAAATAATAAAAATTGCAAAGCACTTTCAATGTGAGTTCCCGCTAAATACTTTTTTTTTTCCGTCAAACCTAATAAATATAGTTTATTAAATATTTGATAAAGATCAAAAGTATTCATATTTTACAAACTTAAAAATCATCACTGCTTAAAAATATGTTTAAGAGACTACTTTAAACATATTCCTAAATATAGATGGCGTTACTTGATGGACGGATTGAAAGCCCTGGGTGATTTGATGTGACTAAAAAAAAAGGCAGCCCGGTCTCTTGTGACGTGTGGGGTTCAAGGAAGGGCCGACCACAAGGGGTCTATTGTAGATAGTTTTATCCTGTATTTTTACAAGAGACTGTTTCCACGACTTAAACTCGTGATCTCTTGGTCACATGACAACAATTTTACCAGTTACGCCAAGGCTCCCCTTGGTGATTTGATGTGACTAAATCTAAAAATAATTATTTTTTGTTTACATAATAATTTTTTTTTAAATATTTATTTATTATCAGAAGGTGAAAAATAACTTTTATCAATTTGGGAAAAAGCTATTTTCTTTCACAATTATCTCAAATCTTAACTCATATTAGTAATCTAGCCAACACTCAACACATTATTATCAACCTTTAATATTAAAAAGCTTTTCTCTAACTAAAAATATTTTTTGAACAAAATCAGCACTTTCTTAATAAACATCCTACCTAATGGAAATCATTTCATATTTACATAGTATAGATTTTTGCCGTATGTAACATTCATCATTTGAAGTGTTCACTCTCCACATCTTTCAACACAAGTGGTTGCTCCTCTCACATTTCTTTTTTGTTTGTTTGAAACCCACCTTCTCTTAATTGTTATTTCCTTCATTTCCTTTTCCATTTTCACACATTTCTCGATTTTCTTCTAGTTTAGCCTCCTGAGTCAATCAGTAAAAATTGTAGGGTCCCTCGTGAAATTTATTATATTATAAAGATTATTATGACGTTAGGAAAAAGTTAACGAAATCAGCAATTTTCAATACTCACAGACTGGAACTTATAGTTGAAAATTATCATTCCCTTGAATAGGAAAAGCATTTTGAGATTCATCAATTCTCTCACTTTATGCCCTACTACTTCCTTTTTTTTTGGGGGGGGGGGG
>MCJB01031285.1:43605-69074 GCA_002018475.1 Nicotiana obtusifolia
GGGGGGGGATAAGAAAGAGACTATATATATCACTACTTAACTAGAAACATCCAGGAAGTAATATTAGCCAATTGAAGAAAAAAGAAAGAATGATTTAAAACAACAATTTTCCTACAATAAAAAAGCAGTCAGACATGGGATCATACAGGAGAATAGCTTCTACCATTGTCTGTTTTCTTCTGTTTCCAAAAGCAATTTCTGGGGCGAAGTAAAGCAAAAATGCATCTTATTTTTTAACAATAATAGTCCCGTATATGAGTAACCCAGGGAGAACCAAAACCCAAAAACTAGCTATTGAGGTGGGAGAGCTCAAGCACATCAGTACCATTGCAATACCGATGTGGAACTCAAGTCCCCATACCTTGCAATGGACCATAACAAAATACCATGCTTTGCATCCGTCGTCCTCGATGGCTGTGCGCTAGACCTTTCTAGCCCCCGGTGAACATTGCAATACCGACATAACCATGGGCACGGAGAGCCCAAGGTTATATAAACCCCACATCAGCAATACTAAAATGCCGATGTGGGACTCGAGTCCCATACCTTACAATGGACCATTAACAGTATAATTTCCACAAATGCTATCACGGGGAACAATTCAATAACACATTTAAATATTTGAAAGAAAATAGCAGACTGAATAGTTTTCCACCTTTCAGACTCTCCATATCTCCAATTTATATCGGATGCTACATGTTACTCAGAGAATTCCAACTATGGAAGACAATAGTTAATGCTCATCATTCGAGCATGTAACCAAGTTGACAGAAACAAGTTCACTAGACTATATGTTGCAGAAGAAATCTCCCTTTCCCAAAACAGATTTAGGAACAAATTTGACCAACATAAAGAAAGTAATCATCAAAAGACACAACCTTAAGTTGCAAATAATTACCCAAGCTTTAGAACTGGAAGGAAGATTTGGGAATGGCATTGAGTTACTGTATTCATAAAATGATGCTTGTTGTACGTGGTATTGTGATCCCAATATGAGGGGAGAGCAATTATAAATTTGTTGGCTACTGTTAGCAATTACAAGAAGGTACCAGTCTCATAAGACCATGGAACTATCAACAATATATACCGAGCTGCAAGCTGCACTATTTAGGTATTGCAATCTCTAACAGCTGCAGCATCTTTTGCGACTCCCCACAAGCTTTACTTCTACGAACTGTGCTTCACAAAGCGTCACTTATTCTCACTGGAATAGATAATGCAATGGCCAAAGGCATGACGTTAAAACCTTCTACTGTATGAAACATACCAAAAGCCAACCCTTTAGCTGGCGAGGCTGTAAATATTTCCAACCACTCCAACAACGCTAACTACAACTCGCCAATACTAACATGAACCAAGACAATATCTTCACATATAACTATGTTAGTATTCAAGGAAAGATATATAGCAAAATTTTGAATGTGGTGTTTCCCACAAGCCTCAAACCAAAAAGTTGCATGCTAGAGATCAGAAAAAAATTTCCCGATGTTTTTTTATTGATGAAGTAAGTAGTTTCATTGCTGGTATCAAGAAGATGCAAAGGGTACAAAAGAGGTGTCGTCAGCTTCATTACATTTGTCTGTGCTATAGCAGGAAGCTACCAGGTTACAAAATAAGAGACTAAGCTAATCTAATTAGAATGTTAGCTATAGAGGACAAAAAAAACTAGTCTATGTGCATGGAGCTAACAGATTAGCCAGTTACATATTTCATTTTTAGCATAGCAATCACGTATTATATTTTTACAAAATGATATTCCTCTACTACTTTAAACATTATTGAGCAGAATGAGTACTCAGAATTCATACATCCTACCACAACAAATTTGTGATAAGGGTTAGTTAGTTGATTGATATATATACAACTGAATGGAGAATCTCTTTGATAGGGTACGCTTTACCTCGTTAAGTGAGCCTAACAGGAGGAAATCCAGATTAGCCGGGCTAGTGAACTCCACTGTTGGCTGCCTAAAGCGAAAGAAAAAAGAAAAACTGACATACAACTACAACTTGCTGCAATAAACAGCAGTCAGATAGGGGCAATATAGGAGAATATCTTCTACCAGTGTCGATTTTCTTCATGTTTCCAGAAACAATTATGGGGGAAGAAAAGCCGAAATGCATCTTTCATTTTTAACAATACAGGTCCAGTATAAAACTTCCACAAATGCTATCACGAGAACAATACGATAACACATTTAAATGCTTAAAAATAAAATAGCACATTGGAAAGTTTCCCACCTCTCAGACCCTCCACATCTCCAATTTATATAGGATGCAACATGTAAACTCAGAGGTATCCATCTAAGGAAGACAATAGCTAAAGCTCATCATTCAAGCATGTAACCGAGTTGACAGAAACACTAGAATCTATGTAATAACAGTAATCTCTCTTTCTCTAAACAGATTTAGGAACAATTTTGACCAATATAAAGAAAGTTGCAAATAATTAACCAAGCTTTAGAATTGGAAGGAAGATTTGGGAATGACATTGAATTATTGTATTCATAAAATCATTTTTGTTGTATGTGGTATAGTGATCCCAATATTAGGGGAGAGCAATTATAAATTTGTTGGCTACTGTTAGCAATTACAAGGTAACAGTCTCATAGGACCATGGAACTATCAACAACATACACCAAGCTCGGATCTGTGCGATTTAGGTATTGCTATCTCTAACAGCTGCAGCAATCTTTTGCCACTCTCCACAAGCAGCTAAGCGTGACACGGAATGCATCCACAATTTCTTTTATGGTAAACCTTCATCTTCTCTTTCCAAAATGATTCTATCAGGGGCTTTGCTTCTAGAAACTGCGTTTCACAAAGCGTTACTTATCCTCACTGGGATAGATAATGCAATGGCCAAAGGTAAGACGTTAAAACTTTCTACTGTATGAAAAATAACAAAAGCCAATTTCACTAGCTGGTGAGGCTGTAAATATTTCCAACCACTCCAACAATGCTAACAACAATGGCCAATACTAACATGAACCAAGACAATATCTTTTCCTTGTGACTCAAACCAATCCCTTCTTTGCTCAACCTTAGAGCAATGAGAGATGGGAATGTAAAACCTAAAGAGACTGCTGTTGTCGCCCCTGTAAATTTGAAAGCAGTCCAAATGTTAGGAATCATAGTTGATCCGAGATATATGAGTGCCAAAAGAACCACAGTCAGAGCCAGACACCTCTTCCTACTTTCAGTTAGTGGTACTGATCCTTTAAATAACAAGGCATCCACTGTCTGCCTAAGAGAGAAATGGATAACAGGGAAAACAAGAACCAGATGAAAAACATAGCCAACACGGACTATGTAATTTAAAGGTGTGCTGAAACGAATTCCAAGGTCTTTATCAAAGTTAGTGAGCACATCTGATTCAGTTTCTTTCCCGAAAAGTAAATAACCAGCTATTGCAGTAGAAGCATACACCAAAACACAGATAACACTGGTAATCCGTCCCACCCGATTCATTTTCTGAGGTGAGCGACCTTCGAGCTCATTATAAATAGGCTGAACATTGAAATGACAAACATAAGCATTCGACATGATAGGAATCACCACGAGCAGGTCTAAGATTGCCTTCTTAGACCCAAAATCCGGGGTCATTCTTGGAGCTTCAATCTTCCCTTCAACCAGCTTAATAAACGCTATGGTGAAAGCAACCAACACAAATACAACCGCGAGAGCTACAGAAGCACCCGAAGTCAAGCTCAACGAATCGATCTTATCCAAAGCACAAAGGGGTGCAAGACAAATCACCACCATAACCAAAATCACCAACTTCCTATGATCCCACACTCCATGACCTAACCATTGATCAAAAACACCAATATGATGAAGCGAACCGGACAAAACATCCCCTATTATAATCAAATACACAACCAAAACACCAGCATTGTTAACAATAATGCAAATCTCAGATATAACCTTAGCTGTTTTCCCCAATGCAGCCTGAACAACCTCCCCATACGACGACGCCTTGCAATGAACAGTAAACCGGACAAGCAATTCAACACTGATCTCAGACAAAATAGCCATCAAGAATATTAAGACAACGCCAAGAACCAAACCCAATACTTTCATTGTAGCAGGCAATGCCATAATACCAGCACCAATAATAGTAGTTGTAAGATTAAAAACAGCACCATATATCCCAGACCCAGATTTATTTTCACCAAAAATAAGGGGTAAATTATCAAAATCAATATCATTAGCATCAAGATCATCCTCAATGTTTGATTTTGAATACCCATCCTTAATAAAGTTATCATCTTTTAATTCTAACTCAACAAAAGATGAATTTTTGGAAAGTGATGTATAATTACTATCCATATTCTTGTAATAATATATTCAGAAATTATACGCATGGAGGTAAATAAAAGAAAGAAATAGTAAAGCAAAACTGACGGAGAAGTAATGCAAACTATTTTGGAGAAATGGGTTTTGGGATTAATTCAGTTTTGTGTATGGAATTAGAGGAAGGAGGAACCCCAGATCTTGGGGTTCTCTCCTAATATAGAAGCAGTTTATTAATTACTTTTATGCTATATGACTTGTAAGATTGGAACAAGAAAAGGTCAGAGGAAATGAAGGAAGAGCATTCAGATTTGAGGTTTCCAATTGGCTGATTGAACTTAGAATTTTGCACCATAGTATTTCTATTTGGAAGCAGGACATATTATAAGATAAAAACTTACTCACGTTTAATGTTTTAAATTAAATAATATATTTATAGCTTATTCACATCGCTTAAAGAGTTCTAATATTCAAAGAATTGAATCTTAAATTAGAAAATTTTTGGTGATATTTATTATTTACATGCAACACAGTAATGCACATTTGCTAAATACGTACATATTAATACCCGTACTTAGAAATCACCATGTCGAATAGAAATAATTTTTGTCTTCCAATTCATGATTATTTTTTACGAACAACCAAATGATTACGTTTTCGACGTTTTAATTGTCACCTAAGATATTGAGTACTGAATTAATATTGTCAAAAGAAAATCATAGATATCTTTCCTATAATTGATTGTTTTTCAATTTGGATCCGTTCTTTACTTCTTTATATAGTTTCTAATTTTTCCAACCTTGCAACTAATATACATTTGCCACACTTTGAAGACACTCAAAAAATTATATTAGTACTTCAACATCAACTATTGACTTTTGGAAATTTTGAGAACACGCAAAACACGTATGCTATACTTTAACTAGTTTACTCCTCCTTATATTTATGCTGTTACGCACATATGTGTAAATACAAACACATGCTTTCTTTTCTTTATGAGATACTTGGTGTGTACAGATCCTCAAGATCACTATGTGTGAGTTTCTCAAAATACCAGTCATATTCTTAAATTTGAAAATTAAAAAGGGAGAGTTATATGTTTTATCTTTAACAGTTTCAGACTCATATCTGATATGGATCTCAGCTGAAGTCTAATTAAGTAGCTTGTGAAATCAATTACTCTGAAGAGAAAAATATTCGAAAAGATAAACGATGTAATTTTACACTCTCTACATTTACCAGATGTAATGGGATATAATTTTACCTTATTTTACAGGTTGCTTACCGTTTATTATGGACAAATTAACGACAGTATACCTTATAGATCATGACTTGATAGAATAATTTTTGTAAAAAAGTTAAACCATGACGGGGAAGCTTATCTACATTTCTTTCAAAGCATAATGCAACCATGAAAGAGAGCTTCACATGTAGTACTATGAAACGACTAACTTACATGCCTATACCAATTAATACAATTTGAAACATTCAGACACTAACTGTGTCAATCCTGCATTCCAGTGTCAAACAAGCCAGAATTATGCAATCAGTTGTCTTAACTTCCATGAATGGAAGCTTTAGTTATGTGAGTGAATTAAGGAAGAAGATGAAGTAACCTTAGAGAGAGAATTTCGAAGAAAATGAACTCTTCTTCTTCATTCAATTCTTTCAAGATATGTACAATACAGAGTATTTATACAAGCTACTCTAACAAGTGCTAATTACTCTAATCGCCGAACTACCTTCGTAAATTATAACGACTTAACATTAGGTAGGTCCCACAGCCACAACTTGCACTCTAACTAATTACTCTTCAACACTCCCCTCAAGTTGATGGCTTGAACAGGTTCTTTACTCCTAAGCTTCTCAGTAGATAGTCATGTTGCAACTTGCCCAAGCTCTTAGTCAAGAGATCAACTAACTGCTCTTTTGTGGATATATGTTCAGTCTTCATTAATCCTTGTAATATTCTTTCCCTCACAAATCACAAAGTGACAATTTATGTCTATATGTTTGGTTCTTTCGTGAAAGATTGGGTTGGCTGCAATCTGAATTGTAGCCTTACTATCACAGAGTAGCTCAACAGGTAGTTCAACCTTCACTCCAAGCTCTCCAAAGAATCCTATCAGCCAAGTCACTTCAGCAGCACATGCAACCATGTTTCTGAATTCTGCTTCTGCCGAGCTCCTACAAACAATCTCTTGTTTCTTGGACTTCCATGATATTAATATATTCCCAAACTTATCTAAATAACCAGTAACTATCTTCTTGTTTGCAAGCAAGCTCCCCAGTCTGAGTCACAGTAGGCTCTAAGTTTACTTGTGTTATTAGCAGGCATTAGAAGACCCAACCCAGGTTCAGCCTTGATGTATCTCACCATCCTAAGGGTTGCTTCCATATGGGATAACTTTGGACAATGCGTGATTTGGCTAAGGACCTGCACTGCAAGGCAAGATCAGGTTTGGTCATGGTGAGGTACATCAACCTTCTTACCAATCTTTGATAGCTGCTAGGATCTTTCAGCACCTCGTCTTCAGCATTGATTTTCATCCAACTGTCATAGTCTGCTGATGTTAGTTTTTGGTTCATTTCAAGAGGGATGCCAGCGGGCTTTGCTCCACTTAAACCACGTTCAGAGATCAATTTCATAGCATACTTCCTCTGATTCATTACAATCCTTTCTTTGGACCTAGCAAATTCAATGCCTGGGAAGAACTTCAGCTCCCCAAGATCCTTTATTTGAACTTAGTCTGTAGGTCATCTCGGTTTGGTTGACTAGGATTGGTGCCTCTTATGATCAAATCATGCACATAGACTAGGATTACCACTATGTCATGCCTTGTTTTTCTGGTGAACGAAGAATAGTCAAAATGACACTGCTGAAATCTCATCTCCGCTAGAGCCTCAGTTAATTTCATGTTCCACTATCTTGGAGCCTATTTAATACCATACTTGGATTTTTTGAGTTTGGAGACCTTCCGAGTCTCCCCTTGTCTGCAAAATTCTTCAGGAATATGCATATAATTTCCTCAAGCAGATCACCATTGAGGAAGGCATTGTGCACATCCATTTGGTAAATCTGCCAATATTGAGAGGCAGCTAGTGCAATGACAGACCTTACAGTGACCATTTTTGCCAGTAGGGAGAAGATTTCAATGTAAACAAGACTTTCTTTCTGGCTGTACCCTTTGTTCACCAACCTGGCCTTATACCTTTCAATCTCACCTGAAGCTCTGTACTTGACTTTAAAGATCCACTTGCAACCAATAGGAGACTTTCCAGGAGGCAGGTCTACAATGGTCCAGGTATTGTTATCTTCTAATGCTGTCACTTCCTGCTTCATGGCTTGTACCCAGTTGCGATATGAGACAATCTCCTTGAAGGTCTTAGGTTCAAGTACAACTGAGTGAAGTGCCAGCAGATGTTGGTAAGGGGTGGTCAAGTTGGTGTAGGTCACATAAGATGAAATATGATATGGAAACGTGTAACTGTCTGGTTTAGTGACATAATCTTGCATCCATACAGGGGGTCTGCTTGGTCTGCTAGATCTCTTGAGCTCTTGAACTGCATCAGGGTTGAGTGATTCAGTTGAGTCATGAGGTGCATCAGAAAGAGTTGGATTGGCTTCAGTCGGATGAGAAGGTATAGATCGTGCCTCCTCATGAACTGCAGCGGGAGAAGAAGGTGAGTAGGTCTCTCCCCTGAGTTGAACTAACAGAAGTACCAAGTGAGTTAGTAGCTGGAAATGTCTGATTCATATTACCAGTAGATTCCACTGTTGATAGCAGGTCTAGTACTGGGAATACATGATTGCTTGCAGATTTTAGTTACTTGAAAGGAGAAATAGCCTTTTGGAATACCATATTTCTGCTCATAAAGAATTTCTTAGACTGGATATCATATAGTTTATACCCTTTATGTGAAGGAGAATACCCCATGAGCACTGCAGGAATGGCTCTTGAGCAAACTTGTCAGAACATTTTGGAACAACTGCATAGCAGAGGCATCCAAAGAGTTTCAGGTGACTGAGAGAAGGAGCATGCAAATAAAGCATTTCAAATGGTTATTTGAAGCCAATTACTCTGGAGGTAGGCTATTAAGGAGGTAAAAAAACAGTGGTGACATACTCACCCCAGAACCTTAGTGGGATGCCTGCCTGAAACCTTAATCCTCTAGCTATTTCAAGAATGGTTCTGTGTTTTCTTTCAGCTACTCCATTCTACTGTGGAGTGTACACGCAAATGCTTTGGTGTTCAATGCCAAGAGTAGAGAGTATTCCCTTAAATTATGTATTGAAAAACTCACTCCCGTTATCTGTTCTAAGTGTTTTAACAGAAGTAGAGAATATGTTCTGAACTTTGGTAAAGAATTCTTTAAGAACTACTATAGTATCAAACTTGGAATGGATCAGAAATATCCAGGTAAGCCTGGTATAATCATGTACAACAGTGACAAAGTACCTCTTGCCATCATAACTGGGAACTCTGTAGGGGCCCCAGATATCACAATGAAGCAAATCAAAAATAAATTTAGACGCAGTAGGGTTAGCTGAAAGGGTAACTTTGCTTGTTTTTCCAAAAAGGCAAACGGTACATTGTTTATGAACATCAACCTTTAGATGATGAAGTGCTTCATGTTTCCTTATTATTTCTAATAGTACATGACCTAATCTCTTGTGTCATAGGCTACTAGAATCAGATACATTAGACATATGAGCATGACTAGTCTTATTCAAATAACATGTACTAGTGGTTGTAGTTACTTGTTGACTTGAACCTTGACTTGATCTCTTCTCCTGCCTCTCTTGTAACATATAGAGAACGTGTTTCTCCCTACCAATCCCTTTTACCTGTCCGCTGAAAAGGTCCTGGAAGATGCAGAATTCAAGAAAGAACATTACCAAGCATTGCAGTTCTTTAGTGAGTTTGGACGTTGAGAGAAGATTGAACTTAAACTCAAGTATATAGAACATTAGATATGACTTGGTTCTTAAGCACAAAAGCCAATCATGTGTGTGTGAATGAGACTACATTTCCTGTAGGTAAGTGAACTTTGCTCCTGTCTGATTGTGGCACTAGCCTGTACGCCTTTAACATCTGTAAGCTAGATGCCATTTGATTAGATGCACCTGTGTCCACAATCCACTCCCTATCATTATAGATTGACATTAGGTCTGTTTATGTACCTGCAACAGCTGCCTTGGTTGAGGATCTTTCATTTGGTCCCTTGTTGAGCATCTGAAGTATCTGCTCATACTGCTCTGGTGTAAAGAAGGCAGTACGTGCTTTTGAAGTTGTTGGCATTGCCATTGAAGTAAAGCCTCCTCTGGCTATAGGTTGTTGTTGAGCCTCCTCTGGCTATAGGTTGTTGTTGTTGTCCTTGCATTCCAGCATTGTTGACTTCATATGCAGCCTCTCCTGTATAAGGTGTCATCCAACTAGCCTGATTTGTATAGGAGTTAGAGTTGACCTGATTTGTATAAGGGTAGAACTGCGAGGAGTTGCCTCCTCTTCTTTTAGACGAAGTCTGGTGGATATCTTACCAGCTTGTAGCTGTTTTTGTTAGTGTGAGGTTGAGCTGACAGTATTCACAGACTAGAGTACTCTTTCTAGGCACATGCTTAAAGTTTTTACCAGTATGATATTTTCCTTTGTTATTGAACAGAGCTGTGCTCTCAACTGATTCAGTGATTTGAGACATTTGTGTGAAGTTAGCAAGATTCCTTTGGCTCTCCTGATCTATTATCATTGAATATGCTTTGTTCACAGAGGGAGTGAGATACATCATTGTGATCTGACTCCTAGCTTGGCTGTAGGATTCATTTAAGCCAGTTAAGAACTGCATCAGCCTTTGGTACTCAAAATGCTCGAGATACCTCTTTGATTTAGGACAAGGGCAAATAGGACATGATATTACAGCATCAAACTCATCCTCGAGGTCCCTAAGTTTAGAAAATAGTCTGTCACAGTCATTGTCCCCTGAGTGAGAGAGTGAATTTCCTTGTGCAGGTAATGCACCCTAGCACCATTCACTTTGTCAAACCTTTCTTTCAGATCTTCCCAGACTTTGTGTACATTTGAGGCATACACTATACTACTCAGCAACCCTGGTCTAACTGCATTCATGATCCAAGATAGGACTACAACATTCACTTTCTCCCATTGATCATGCAATTCCTGCTCAAACCTAGACTTAGGGAACGGCCATCAACAAAACCTAGTTTGCTTTTACCTATCAGTCCAATTCTCATAGTTCTACTCCAAATTGCATAGTTTTTAGATCCTGTTAATTGAAGTGAAATTAAGGAGCTACTTAGAGTATCTGTTGGCTGTAGGTACAGAGGATGGTTATGATCAACTGTGGGGAAGCCATTGTTGTGGTTAGGGGCAATTGCATTATTAGAGGTTCCGACAGTAGATCTGACCGGCGTAGTGCTGGTTTCATCACTAATCGCCACAAATGTTGCAGACAAGCTCAAAAAATCAAACAATTTACACAAATTGCAAAAAATCCTAATTTCGATTCAAATCACTCTGAGATAGTTCCACTCCAAAATTGAGAGAACTAAGATTATTATGGAGAGGAATCGAAGTTGTCAGTGGCTAGCGACTCGTGTCGTAGGCTCTGATACCATGATAACTTCCATGAATGGAAGCTTTAGTTCTGTGAGTGAATTAAGGAAGAAGATGTAGTAAGCTTAGAGAGAGAATTTCTGAGAAAATGAACTCTTCTTCTTCATTCATTATGTCAAGATATGTACAATACAGGTTATTTATACAAGCTACTCTAACAAGTGCTAACTACTATAACCACCTAACCACCTAACCACCTACATAGATTATACGACTTAACATTAGGTAGGTCCCACAGCCACAACTCGCACTCTAACTAATTACTCTTCAATAAGTTGTAATTCAAAAAATTTAGGATTCAGCTTGGTTCGCACAAAGCGGTAAAGACACTGAGCTGTAAGAAACAGATAAAGGCGCTTTACGTCGCGCTACACACAATAATAATGAAACTTCTTATCAAGATCGATGAGGACACCACAGCCTAGCTTACAAGAGAAATATACTTTAGAAGCACAAGTGAAGAAGTGCTTTTTGTTAGGTGGAGAGTTCAAACTCCATCACTAGCGACATAGCATCCCCTTATAATATTCAGAAACATGATCCCAAGCAAACCTTCACTCAAGTTATCCCGTAAATCATAGAGTATGTATTCCATATTCCTAAGGTTGTCCATTGTCTCTGTATTAGCTACTAGACCTAATTAATTTGATACGAATGTAAGCACATATACCTATCTAATTAAGTTATAGTGCCAAAAGCAAAATGTCATCCGATAGTATTAACTAATAAATGTCACGAAGGACAATCCAAAACCAACTGTACATTATCAGAAACAACAATACTCCCAAGATTAGGAAACTACATAATCTGGATAGTTTCTACATTTTAACCTAATTAATCAAATAAAAGTAGTCTCACCAAGCAATGTGAAGCTCACCAAACTTCACTTCTTAGCTTTCTAACACTACTTCGTCTAACCTTGTATCTGCAAAATGTAAGAAGAGCGAGTCCTCAACTCAACTAATGGTTGCTCAATCCAAGGTAGAATGGGACATGCTTTTCAAATACAAATAATTAGCAGATAGTTCCATATACAAGTTACTACTAATATACTCCCTCCGTTCAATTTTAATTGTCATGTATTTTAAAAATAAATTTTTATTTTTACTTGTCTCTTTTTGCATATCAAAAGAAAAATAATTTATTTACCATATTTTTCCCTTAGAATTAATTACTCATTTCAACTCATTTCCCAAATCCATTAAGACTATTTATACACCAATTAATATGGGTATCATGATAAATTAGATACTTTATTTATTGTTTCTCAAGGGGCGTGCAAAGTCCAAAATGGACAAGTAAAAGTAAACGGAGAGAGTAATTATGATTACACTACTTCCAATACATGATGTTTATAACGCAATAATAGGGTTCATTAAGTGTTTTTCAATCAGTAATTGCTTCCTTATTCCCGAGTAACTAGGGAACTTGATACATTGCCAATCCTAATACATCCAGGATGGCTGGATACAAGTACATTGACCACCCAAGTGAACATTTGAGAAAAAGCACATTGTAAATCATTCTTGAGAAAAGGGACGTTTGCTTGACTCGGACGTGATCACGGGCAGAGGCATCGAGGCGGAGCCAGAATTTAAAATTTATGAGTTCAGTATTTAGTTATTCTAAATTACTGATATTTAAATTAAAAAATTATCCATATTCCAGAATTTTTAAAAGACAATTACAGATTTTGAACTAAAACTAATGGGTTTGACCGAACCCATAACTGACGCTCTAAGTCCGCCCCTCATCGGGGGACACCAAAATGTTGGGTACGAATTAAGGAACAAGAAATGCGCCCTTGCTTTGCATATAACCTGTATATTAGTTAACCATAGTTAAGTGATTTGGAGCATATAACTTTATTTTGAGATTACTGAAGTTTAATTGATTGGTTTGATGTAGTAAATACCAAATCAAGTACATATTTTTATCATAGTGGAAGTATGTAAAAGCATGACCAAAATCAGTTATAGGACAATCACGACTACGTACGTATACACAACATAGCTCTAACGTCACTAGAATTTCTTGCGCTTCTCTTTTCTTTTAATTTGTTTGGCACAATATCGTTTAGATTAGTTATTTATTTGTTTCTTACATCGAGCAGATCTAGCAACATGTGAATGGTTTAAATTCAAAGTGTGTTTTCCAGATTTGTTTCCAAATTGATTCAATTTCATTCGTCTTCTCTTTTGGTAATTGCTTATGATTTTATTGAATTCAATTGGTGATACAAGAGGAAAAGTTTAAAATTCATTCAATATTAGACGTAGAGACTACTCCTTCCGGTCCATAATAGGTGACCAATTTGCCTTTTTTATTTTGGTCCAAAATAAGCGTTCATTTATATAATCAAGAAAAAATTCAATTTGTTTTTCCAAAACTACCGTTATGTACATATCTCTAAAAAGTCTTTTACTCCTCATATTTACTACGCTGCAACATTTAACTAAAGGTAGTTTAGTCACACTAACTATTTTTGTCTAGAATTTTGTATTTCCTTAATGAGTGTGCCCAAGACAAATTGGTCACTTATTATGAACCGGAGGAAGTACTATTTAAATCCTGAAGTTAATAAAATGAATTTAATAACATGGCATTTTCCTAATAATCTTGAGATTTCAATACCTGCAAGAATATTAAAAGTACACTTTTAATTAATAAATGTTAATAAATTCAAAAGTCAAACAAAATGGAAATAATACCCCTCCAATCTTGGAGTTATTTCACTTCCAGCAATTTTAGGTTTAGAGTCCTCGTGTTTGGAGAGTTGACCATCTCGATTAGAATCCGTTATTTGAGCAAAACTATATTCTTGTAAGGCGTAGAGTAAAGATAAAAGCGACAAATTAAATGAGAAGTAAAATAAATAATTCCATAGGTGAGAAATAATGAATTTATTGATTGATGGTTTTTCCTTGGCATCTTACGTTGTATATATCTTTCTTGAAATTTCAACAAATTTTGGCATGCATTGTTTTTACTTAGGATAAAAAGTCATGCATGTTTTTTTTAATTCAAATCTGCCTTGATGTGGCAGGAGATTTGACATGGACCCCTACCTTGTATATTAAAATTCAAAATGATAATACATGCAAAAGAGGGATATAAAACCTAACCTCTACAAATATAAACATTATGCTCATTGTTAATTAGTCTATTCATAACACCGCGTACAAATTATATTTTTGGACCTTCTAATTCTGAAGTTTAAAATTTGTCCATTGTCCAGTAGGTACGGTTCTCTAACTTGAGCTGGTATGTCCTGATTATTCCAGAACCAACTCTCATTATTTCTATCTGCTCCTTCATTAGCTAGGGCATCTGCCACTTTATTTGCCTCTTCTTAAAGCGGTGAATAATTTGAGATTTTTCAAAAATATTAATTATATGTATGATGTCATCGATGTGATATTTCAAGTTCCATGGTGTACTAGTCCTCCCATTAATACAGCTAATGGGAGAATTGAACACCCGTCAGATAACGCATAGTACGTTCAATTTTTTTCTTGTTGTCAACTCGTATATTTCTTGTATCATTCTATACTTGCAGCATTATTATTACTCCTAATGCCTTCTTTTTTTTTTTTGGTATAACTGGATATATATACTAGAGATAGAGAATGATAGTGAACTCCAAAATATCATCCGTTTTCTAGTATTGCTGACATTTCCATCGGTGCAGTTGTCGTCAATTCGTTGGCATTTGGTACAATATAACTTCTGATATATTTCTAAATTTATTTTTTCTAATTAAATTAAATTTTAATGTATATTTAATTGTATAATTACAAGACAAATATATGAACTGAAATATCTTAAACAGTGTTTTAAATGACGTTCTCTAGACGATTCCGGAGCGAGTCCTGAAATGAGGCATACCAAAACGTATTGAGACGTAATGGAGGGATGTAAGTACCTCGAGGCATAAGTCCTAATATTTCGGGCGTTCTGCTAGGCGCAAGTCCCAATATGTTGGGCGTTCATTTAGAGCGTAAGCCCCGAGTACTTTTTCAAATTTTAAGCTAAAATTATTTAATAATCATTTTTTTAATTTAAATATACAAAAGTTAACTCTAATAAATTTTTAAAAAAATCTTAAAAATCAAAGGTTTTTTCTAACTAGTTATCCTAATTTCATAATTTACCACTGAATAACAAATACACTTAAACCTTTGTTTGCAAAGTGCAAACTACAAAGCAAAGAGTTTCGTCCTCCAATTCTTATTCTGCACTCACGCTTGTATTTTCTTTCTTTATGTTTCATCTTCTTCAAGTTTTTTCATTTATATTCTTTATTTATAGATTTATTTCAAGTTAGTTTTAATTTTAGAATTTCTTTTGGTATCCATATACTTTAGATATTATTTTGATAATTCTATTCTGGCTATTTGTATTATAAAATTAGTATTTATGATTTGTTATCTAGTTTAGATTTTTAAACAATAACTTTATATTATTGTTATTTTTATTCTTTGAATTATTAGAAACTAGAATATTATTTTTATAACTTTAAGTATGTTCTATCATAGTCATGTTATAGGTGTAATGCAGTATTACATCTTTTGCTTTTTCAAGAAAAAATATGTATTCTTTTGTATGTTTCATGCATATGTTAGCATATTTTTAGTAGATATATACGTTAGTCTACTAATTTTCTAAAATTTTTAAATTATTTATACAATTTAATATATTTTTTGTTTTATAATTTATTTTATTGATTTATAAAATATTAAAATTTAATTACTCATGGGGCTCACACAGCATAAATTGCAGTTTCACACTGCCTCCATTCTTCCAATTACTGAGGCTTCCTTAAGTGACAAATATTAAAAAGCAAAATCAACGAAGAGGATATCAAATAAGTAAGTCCTTCCATATGAAATAATGTTTTAGGAAAAATGTTAATTAAATATCCAAAATGAATTTACAGTTTTTCCTTTGATAAATCTTAACTTTTGATCTTCTTCCTTTAATTTCTAAAGTAAGCATTCATCTATTCAAATTTGATCCAAATCTGTCTCGAACAAATATAGGAAAAATATTATAGCTCTTTGTAGACAGAACATAGATTCCTGAAACCCCTAATATAAATACTGGCTCTCCAACCAGCAGCAAGCAACCCACTTGTCTCCTTCTCTACAAATATATAGCTAAAAGATTTTCAATGGAATCAGAAAGATCAGTTTCCCAGAAAATGTCTTCCTCAGTGTTTCTCCTCTATATGGTATACATTCATTTTAGCTACTTATGTATCTATAGACACACTTTATGTATTCTTTTTTAATGGTTTCAAGTTTCATTAGGGTAGATTCGGAAGATGTCTCCACTAATGCTCGCATTAGGGTAGGCTGTCTAATCACACCTTTCCCTATCACATTGTTGTTGCGATTGTTTGTTGCTTTATTTTCACTGTTTCTTCAGTCGAGGGTTTATCAGAAACAGTCTCTCTATCTTTACGAGGTAGGAGTAAGGTCTACGTACACATTACCCCCAGATCCCTCTTATGGGATTACGCAAGGTTTATTGTTGTTATCGTTGTTGTTTTTGCTGTTGTTGTCATCACACCCTTGAGGTACGGCCCTTCCCGGACCCTGAGTGAATGCGGGATGCTTTATGCACTAGGCTGCCCTTTTATGATTCTAAGCTTCACTGATGCCAAACCTAAAATTGTATAGATAATAGTTAGTGTTTCTTAATTTGATCATGTTTTCCATCTCCCACACGTTGAGTTTGGCTTGGTTTGTTTCAAGTACTTAAATTCACAACAGTTTCATGTATACTAACTGTTGATTTATTGAAACTCTTTAGTTTTTTTTCTTTTCTTAACGCTATCTTGCTTCTCTCATGTGTAGATGTGTTAATCAGATATGATTTATTTATTTTTTTCAGACAGAATATCTTTGCTCGTTACTAAATCTGATTGGAATGACGAGCAGGTACACATAAAGTTTTTAGTAATATCTCTATTCAATTTAACTATTTAGGTAGAAATATTCCCTTCATGTTCAATCACATATTGTTGTAGGTTTCCTCTTGTTGAGCATAATACATCTACAGCGTTAGAGCCTGAAAGCATGGACTACACTGAAATGAAAGACGACGGTAATGAAGATGGTGAAGATGAAGATGAAGATGAAGAAGACTATTCTGAAGAGAGTAGCGATTACAGTGGAGAATGGAATGGAAAGATATATGGCGAAATGACATCTAGTGATGATGAAGGAGAGACTTCTAATAATGGACGTGGAGATGATGATGATGATAATGATAAAGCAGACGACGATGATAACGAGAAAGACAATGGTGAAGATGAAGACGATGAAGAAGAAGATGAAGATGATGATGATGATGATGATGACAGTAGTGATGATGATAGTGACGACGATGGTAAGATTTATGGAGAGCAAAGTAGCAGTGATGACGAAGAAGCTTTTATTAATGGCGATGCTAAGAAAAATGGCAACAATGGAAGTGGAAACGAATGAAGAATCTGGCTACTGTTGTAGCTATATATGTCTCTTTCATTTGCTTGTGTTCTATGTAATTTTCTATTCTTCTCGTTCCATTAGTGCATTAAGACCCCTTTTTATGTATTTTTCCTTTTCCAGTTTGATGCTAAACTTTAAGTTATCTAAGTACTAGTTTTTGCTAGTCAAGCGCATTATTTTTCTTGGAACTTATGTTTGTTTTCAAATACTTATTTCTCGCGTATAGAGTCAAGATGAAGAAGACAATATAATTCTTGATGTATTTCACAGGCTTATCGTACGGTTACATAGAAGAGTAGAAGAGATATGACGAAATAGCTAATCAAATTATCCCTTATTACAATGAATCTTATTTGAACTAAACTTGGATTCGCATGCTGCTGAAGGTGGGGAAGACATTCAGCTTGGACTGAAGAAATTAATTAAAATCTGGCCTTTTCATATTTACAGCGATTTTGAAAAGAACAAGCATAATTAAAGTACACTTTTACATATATACACTTTTCGTTAGGCGATATTATCGGAAACAACCTATCTACCTCACACAAAGTCCAAAGTAGGAGGTAAGGTCTAAGAACACTCCAACCTCCACTCGTGAGTCTGGACTGGGTATGTTATTATTGTTGTAGCCATTTCAAGATATTTCTTTTTATATCCTTAGTCCTTAATAATCCTACAGGCTAATTTAGTAGACTTACATTCATTGTAGATCCAATGTGCAAATATTCCTAATAGCTATCACAGCTCAGAAGCTTCCATACGAGTGCCTATTAGAGAAAGTAATTGCTTGCTAGCCCCTTAAATAGAGTTCCAGACTTGTACAAACCCTAAACTTCAAGCTTTCTTTGAAACGAAATTATGCAGAATCCTTTTCTACAAACCTTTGTATAATGTAGGTTTTTTTTCAAGCAGGCATCTGTGCAAAAAAAGAATAAAATCAGAGCTTAAGATCAATCTCAAAGTGAAGTACTCAACGAGCTTCAATGTGGCACAGCCAATCAATTTTTCTCTTTTATATAATAGTCTGAACACGACGATGAAAAATAGAAGCAACATCAATAGTTGGACAGGAAGAAGAACATCGGCATTAAGCACGAAATGACTTGTGAATAAGCTGAATTAAGTTAAGTTACAAACATATATATGTGCTTATCTGTTTCCATTCATGGTGGTTCCCATTTCCAGCATCCCATCACCTGCATTGCCGATGGCCCCAATCCCCACAGTCCAAAGGAAAGAACACAGAAAGAAAGACAAAAAGAAGAGCAAAAGCTCAGGTCACCAACTTGAAGAAAGAGGATAGAATAATACAAGCATGTGCTTCTACAATGATACATCTAAATTCTAGTATAGCTAACTGTTGGCTTGGCTAGTCAATTGGAACTTCCACCTCCATCTTCAAGCCTGGGTTGTCCAGTATCTGAAAAATAAAAGCTAGCACGCGTTCAGAAAAATATGCAACAGAATACTAATTGTTGAGAAGGAAATAAAGAATGATCAGTAAGTAGTTTCATAAATCATCAATCACAGTTATATTATAATAATGAGAGGACTACTGAGCAAAGACCCTTCAATATTTTTTTGTGGCAACTTCCCCCCTTAAACTATGTTCCATTGCATCCATGAACTTCTAAAATGGGAGAGGGGGTTAAAAGAAACTTAACACTCCAGTCGGATTTAGTAATAGAAACGATAACAAGTTTGTCGTATGATCTGCATGTGCTTATGCTAAAGGATATAGCACGATAATAAATTAACAACATTTAAAAATTGAAGAAGTTGTTCCTATCCACCTATGCTCCTATTGATCCTAATTTATGGAGGACTAACAGACCTTAATGAAATCATCCGAGAGCAATAAGGAGTCCCTTGTATAGCCAGCCTCGTGAAAAACTTGGTTAAGCACTTCCTACAAAACAAATCACACATGGTTAAAGAATTTGTTGAATTACCACAAAACAAAAAAAGTCCCAGCTATGAAATTCAAATGAAATGCAGAAAATGAAAGAATTTTAATTCGGAAAGGAATTATCTAGCCAAAAAGGGAAATAAAAGTATTAATGGACATAAAGCAATGTAAATGCGCCGATCAGTCAGCTAAAAGCTATAGCAGATCTATGATGAAGTAACCAACAAACAAGTACATCTAGAGGAAAGCTACTTTACCCAAAAAATTGATCCATTTAATCTTCCCACTTCATCACTTGATACATCAAAAAAGAAAAAAAAATAACTCCCTATAACTCAGAGCTGCTCATTGGGGGTAGATTCTTTTAAGACAAAAGCTAGACCTTCTAACAAGTCAAATCCAGAGTAAGACAGCGAATCACCAAAACATGTAAAACAGAAACTAAATAGTCCATTAACCATTTTAGTGCCTTTATCTTAACAAAGATGTGTAGTAAGGAGACGAAGAAGAGACCAAAGCACTGAAACAAAAATACAAATTGTACGTTGGGGGCTTCGAATAATCATATAGAAGCAAGAAAGGCCAAAAAAGACATTGAACTATCAATGGTAAAGAATTTACTGAAGTGATATTCCTTGTTCTTCTTTAGAACTGCTTTAAATATCCTTTCCTCTTTTGAAAGAGTTATAATCATTTTAAAACTTCAACAATATCCCTTGAGAGACACGTCATGAGTTGTGGGATATCAAAAGAACATTATCTGCAATAATACCCATTTCAGCAAAACTAAATGCTGAGAGCCAAGACTAAAAACACAGTTAGATGGAGGGCCATTAGGCATTAGATTCTTGGAATGATGCCAATCACTTAAAGTTAACCAAATCCTAACAATATATTGTACTAAATCACCACAACTTTAAAATCGAGAGGCACTTGCACGCTGAAAAGAAATAGAATGATTAGAAAATGTGGACACGTCTCTTTAGTGCATTCTAGGCATCTAATTTAGGATTGCGATTACATATCGCTAAGGCTGAATGGAGTCAAACATATTTCTCCCACTTCCAGAAACTGAAGCAAATAATTGCCTATATGTATCATATAACTGATCAATAGAAGGAAAACTTTTTCTTACAGCTTTTGTTCCTTGAACTACAATTAATCCAACCTATTTTACTTAATAGATCGGAAAATTGTTGTCAATGAGCTCTATAAGCCATAAAGGTTCTTCACTCTCAATTATATATTCCAAACCAACCAAATCGGTTATCATAGGCTTCACCCTCCACATTTATAAAGCTAAACCTACTTCTTTGATGCAAAGAATTTTGGACCTCTGTGATCAGTAAACCTAGGTCATTCCAACTCTACACCATAAATCGTATTGGCTCAGAATAAGGATGTGAGATTATCTCCATAGGAAGCTTAAACTGTAAGTTGCTCTGTATTCCAAAAAATCACAAGTGAGTTGAAAGAGGGGGAGAAGAAAGCATGTAAATAATACCTCTCTTTGCTTGTCTGAAATGAATGATCCAGTTAAATCCCGAAGCACTTCTATAATGTCGCCGAAGGTCACTTTCCCATTGCAGTCAGAATCATACACTTTGAAGATAACTACAACACAAAATGAGTTGACCAAATAAGTGAAGTGGTGAGAAGACTGCTGAGGACAGTGAAAAATATGTTGCATTTCTTGTAACATAAACTTGATCTATAGGTGGAATCCTTAAGTTCTTGCTTTTCATTTTGATGGACTTTCCAATATGGCCGACATAACACCACTCCTAGATCCCCTATCACAAATCCAGATTCTAGAATGACTAACAGACAGTCATTTATTACTCCAGATAGATCATGTTGTTAATGAGAAGTGTGCTTTAAAATTCTAGCAATGATGAATTTATTAAACATATTCATTTCTGGGAAATATAATAAATGCGATAAACCCGTACACTTAGCTGAATGTCCTCGGCAAGTTGATTGATTCGCAAATATCAGATTTAACTAAAAGTTAATGATGTTTTAAAAAGCTAAAGATTCTTGATATCAAGAAGCATCTTCCTTAAGTTACAAAATAAAGCATATTAAGGATCAGCTTAATAACCAACGTTCATTTTTCTGTTGCATGCTCGCTTTTGCACTGAAAGTTGACAAAAATGCCACGAAGTCCTTGAAATTCAAGCCATCCACCATCTTAAGTAACCTCTGGAAAGAGCCAAGCAATCATATCAAACACACAGAGCATACAAAACTATAGAAGAAGCATATCCTAATATCATTATACATACAAAACCACAATTGAACACAAAAACAGAAACTTATTCCCAAACCTGAGAGAGCGGATTCATGGCAAACTCCGGTACTGACAGGAACTCATCAGCGTAGATAAAACCCTTTGAATTCCTATCAAGTTGGCAGAACCTTTCATACAGTGACACTATTTCCTGCTGAGTAACTGGATTTTATGGGACATTAGTAAGTAATGACAAAAAGACAACTACAACAACTACTACTATTATCCTAGTTGGGGTCGGCTATAAGCATCCTCTACATCCGCTCTGCTGTATTAGCGACAACTTCATATAATACTAAATAATTTGCCATTTAAGGCCAATACATTCAATAGATGACTTACACAGATGGTTGCAGCGCTCCTGGACGTCTTCAATATCATATTGAGTTAACATTGAAGAAGCATTACCCATAGTCAAATCTCAGCGGAAAAAACTACAAATCCCATCAAATTAGCAAATACCCATTAATCAAAATCAGATTTGTCATCAGTTCAGAATGCGAAAGGAGAATGTTTAACGACAACAGCTAGAAAGCTCAAAAAGAAGCAACGGTACAGGGAATAAAGATATACCTCAGCTTCCAATATTTAGTGTTAATGGAAACTCTAGAAGATCATGACACTGGATTTGGACAACTTTGTCAAGGCCGAGGAATTGAAAACAACCTTGCTTGTACAAGTGACGAGTATTTTGATGTAACTATCAAATCTATCACCCTTCTTCTCAACGATTCATGATCTGGTGCTTCACAGCAATCGCTTATGACGAACTGGGTTGGGCTGGTGAAGATGAATAGAAACAACTGGGCCTCGTTATGGATTGCTCTTTTGGGTTTAGAGATGGGCTTTTAACACATATGGCCAGTCGGCCGAAAATAATTATATATTCATTAGTCAAATATTATATAAAAAATATACACTAATTATATATAACACATACATATATACAAAATCTAATAATGCGCCAAAAAAAAAAAAATTGACTATTATTTTAGATTGCGACACAGTGTAGATTTGCTTTTAGAGAATGATCTGCCTCTGCTGCCTTTAGGCCCATATTAAATTTCTAATTTGATTTTTCGTTTCTTCATGTAGTGAATAGAAGAGTAGGGAAAATCGGATATAACAGCACAAATCACAATGGTCTTTGGTCACTTCTAGTTCTAGGATACGAGCTGATGACACAATTTAAATTGTGCATTTGTGATCATTGAGATTCAAAATTGACACTGCGATCTGAATTCTCAACTCATAGACACTTGTTTGTCTCTTTGAAGACACTGTTTTGATTAATCTCAGCACACTTGAACAAGAGTTTTATTAATTGACTTTTGATTTTGTGCTTGTCTAAGTTGCTCGGACTTTTTATTTTCAGTATTGCACCTATGTTGATAGAATGTGGGTGTGAGATCTATATCGGATCTAATCAATGAATATTGAATTCTTTGACCAAAAAAGAATTCGAGACAGGTATAATAATTTTTAAAAACAAAATAAAAGTTCAGGTAAATTTTCGAATAAAAGAAAAACTTTCTCTACAAGCACCATATAAGTTTCACTTAATGACTAGGCATATTTTTATAATTCTATTTTTAGATATTTAAACTACCTATATTTAAATTTGTACCCCGAATTTTAAAATTTAGATCATAAGGATCCGACTATCGAACACCTGCACTTGAGTCCGTGCAACTTACACTAAGTTTGGATCATTGTTACCCATAGTTTTATAATGTATTGCATTGTATTGTATTGTATTGTATCGTTTTATGGATACAATGTTTGAATAGATTGTATCATTTTCTGTTATTAAATAATATTTTTATTGTTTTGTTTGATTGTATTGTAAATGATAAGTTCACTAAAATACTGGCAATTATTTTAAATAAAATGTATTAAGAATTACACATAAAAATAATTTAAGAAAACCTTTTTCCACTTCATTAATTACGTAGCTTGGAAACAAGAGCAATAACCTGAAAAAAAAGGTTAACTAATATTAGCAACAAAAGAAAATTTAAAACGATATAAAGAGACAAAGAATCAAAGAGACTTGGATAAAAAGAACGGGGCAAACCAACTCTAGAAAAGGTGGAAGAAGACAAAGTAGGTCAATAGGTTGGAGAATTGGAGTTGAAATAAAAAAAATTAAATGATAAAATAGAATTATGGAGTAATAAGTAAGAGCATAATTGGAAAAGAAAATACGAAACGATCTCACTACACCAAATCAATTATTTTATATGGGGCTTTCGGTTGTTCAAAAATAATGAATTTAACAATACGATACAATTAATTTTAAATAAATAATAAAAACAAATATTATTTTAAAATAATAATACAATACAATACGACAGGTAACAACCATCCAAACAAGCTGGTAGGTGCTTGCCAAATTCATTTGTCTTTATCCCTCATGGGAGGTAAGAGTTCAGCTTCAGCCTATATTTTTCCTTTGCCCCTTGCCCTCCTTCAAACTCGTCCCTCGTTGTTATGTTTAAAAAAAAAAAAAAAAAAAACCCCTGCATTTAGCGAAAAGTTTATTTCGTGGCATGCGTGATTTATTAGTTTGTCTATAAGTAAAGTATCTTGTGGATATATACCGGGTATGTTATTGAACGTTTTTACCTCACTCTCATATTTAAAACACAGTAAAAATTCCAAAAGTCTTTTGATATCTTCAATCTCTATTTTGCAGCTTTCTTCTATGTGATAATTAATTTATGCTAAATGAGAGGCATCAAAAGTGCATAATATCTATGAAATTAATTCTTTCTGTAAGTTAATTTGCTTCAAGGTACTTCAACAAAAGAATTACTCTTTTGATTTTTTAGGGCTCGATATTTTGCTTCTTATCATGATAAATTGAACAACTTCGTGCTGGGTGTCTCACTCGGTAGGTAAAAGTATAACAAATGTGAACATTTTGGTTGCGCACAAGTGCACAACTAGACGTACTTTGAAGTCTAAAATGTATTTAACTTATTTGGAAACCTACTGTCTATACAAAATTTGGTAAATTTTATATAGTGGTGGTCAAATCGACTATGCTGTATAAGGTTGAGTGCTGGCCAGTCAAGAATTTCATGTCCACAAGATGAAGGGGCTGAGATGAAGTTTTTTTCAGGTGGATGTGCGGGTATACCAGGTTAGATAAAATTAGAAATGAAGTTATTAGGGATAAGATGGGTGTGGCCCCTGTGGAGGACAAGATGCGAGAGGCGAGACTTTGATGGTTCGGGCATGTGAAGAGGAGAGCCATTGATGCTCCGGTAAGGAAGTGTGAGAGGTTGGCACAGGAGGACCAACGAAGAGGTAGAGGCAAACTGAAGAAGTATTGGGGAGAGGTGATTATGCAAGATATGGCGTTGCTCCAGCTTACTGAGGACATGACCAGTGATAAGAATGTGTGGAGGTTGAGAATAAAGGTAAGGGTCAGGTAGCCAAGTGTTGTCCTTGTTTGTAACTGTAGCTTTGATACACCACTTGGTATCTTTTGTGTTTTTCCATACCCTTGAATTTCTGCTACTACTTGTTGTCGTTTTTTTCGATTTTCTGATTACTACCTATTGCTAGTTTTGTATTTTCGCTTCGGTTGTCAGATCGATTTGCTTGTTACCGCCCCTTTTCCCTTTCTGAACCGACAATTTGCCTTCTAAAAGACAAGAATAAGATCTACGTACACTGCACCCTCTTTGGACCCCACTGGTTGTTGATTGTCAACGCAAAAGAAAGATCTCTAACAAAATATCTCCGGACAAGGAAGCGTCTTTAACGACAGTAATTCTTTAGGTTACACTCGAATATGCTATCAAATGTTTTTGTAGTCATTTTCTTTTTCCT
>MCJB01031285.1:69214-120497 GCA_002018475.1 Nicotiana obtusifolia
GGGAGGGGGGTTCCATACCGGTCGACAGACAATCTGCATTGTGTAACAAAACAAAAGGGGAACATATGTTTCCATATCTTTAAAACGTGAATGTCGTTACAAACAAAATTGGAAACTAGGTCCTCAGAAAATGAAAGCTAATACACTAACAAAAGACTAGTACAAGCAAGCTGACATTCTCTTTTACGCTCTTTGCAGAGCTAACAAATACCATCATCATCATCAGCTCATCAAAACTAAAACCTCTGACTACCTACGAACTAACTAGGAAACCCCATGCTTGGGAAAATTTGAGAAAGGGTGTCGAGGAAAGAAAAACCGGAGGTATGTGAATGCCTCCCAACAAGCTCCTTAAAAAATCTTGAAAAGCAGACCACCATGAGTGGCAAAGAATGGAGCAAACACGAGAGATTCAACTGCCATCAGCTTGATCAGAATGTTAAGCGATGGGCCTGAAGTGTCCTTCAGAGGGTCGCCAATGGTGTCACCAATAACAGCAGCCTTGTGTGGGTCTGAACCCTTTGGACCAAGGGTCCTTGCATGCTCCGAAGCACCAGCCTGACGGAAAATTAAAATGAATAAACTGTGTGCAATGAAACACCGAAGTTACACCAGAGATGTTTCTTTCATTACCTCAATGTACTTCTTGGCATTGTCCCATGCACCACCAGTGTTCGATGCAGATATTGCTATCTGTAAAATAAGAGATGAAGGGCAGAATTTAGACACAATTCTACCAAAAGAATATATATATTTTAGCAAGTCATTACAACTTGAACAAAAGACTTTTAACTCCAAAATGTTAAAATAAAAAATCAACCCATACCTGTACACCCGAAACCAAAGCACCAGCAAGCACACCGGAGAGAGTCTCCACTCCGAAGAAAATCCCAACTATGAGGGGTGTAAGCATGACTAGAGCACCTGGGGGAATCATTTCCTTGATAGATGCATCAGTTGAAATTTTAACACAAGTCGCATAATCAGGCTTGGCAGTGCCCTCCATGAGACCAGGAATAGTGTTAAATTGTCTGCGAACTTCTTCAACCATCTTCAAAGCTGCACTACCCACACTCTTCATGGTCATGGCAGAGAACCAGTAGGGAAGCATGGCACCAACAATCAAACCAATGAAAACTTGGGGAGTCAAGACATCAACTGTAGTAATTGCAGCCCGACTCACAAAAGCACCAAACAGTGCCAAGGACACGAGTGCAGCAGATCCGATGGCAAAACCCTAGAAAGAAATGAGAGTCGCATGTTAGCAAAAAGGAGATGAAACATGTCTGAACGAAGTTCCATTGTGAAAATAAGAAGGAAGATTCCAACCAAGATTAGAACTAAAAGATGATTGAAGACAAGCACACATAAATATTTATGTCATAGATATCCTTAACTATGCACTCGAAAGGCTCACAAGAATGTAAGCAAAACAAATTTGGAAAGCAACAAACCTTTCCAATAGCAGCAGTGGTGTTTCCAGCGGCATCAAGGGCATCTGTCCTTTCACGGATCCGATGGCTCATACCAGCCATCTCAGCTATGCCTCCAGCATTGTCACTGATAGGTCCATATGCATCAATGGCCAATCCAGTTGCAATGGTGCTCAACATCCCAAGCGCAGCAACTGCAATACCATACATGGCAGCGAAACTAAAACTGACAAAGATAGCTATTGCAATGGCAAAAATTGGAATGATGACAGATTTGTATCCAAGCGCGAGGCCGAAAATAACATTGGTGGCAGCTCCAGTCCTGCAGGAGTCAGCTACATCTTGGACAGGGCTACAACATAAACAACAGGGGAAAAAAACATCAAAACGATCAGAGATTATATCAACAACCAATAACACAACATCACAGGATGAAATTGAATTATGATATTCACCTGTAAGCATTGCTAGTGTAGTACTCAGTGACAAACCCAATGATAAGTCCAGCCCAAAGACCAACAGCCACACATAAAAATAGTTGCCTGCATTACCAACCAAATAATAATTTAGTACCAATGTTATACAAACACAGGAGGACAATACTGCTTGAAATTGAAAATCCAAACAAATGAAGTTCAACGTATAAAGATGAAAAAATGGCAATTGTGAGGCATATTATTACCATGTGTCAGCTTGCCACTAAACGTCACATCTGAAAACACGCATCTAATAAAATAGCTAAAATTCAACAGAACAATCTGACACGTACCAATTCTTCACAACCTTCTGAGCTCCAAAATTAAAGATGGTAAAGGAAGATGGAAGGCAAGTCCATGTAACAATTGCAATTCCAACAGTCATAAGAGCAGTTGAGATAATAAGCTGGTTCTTCAGTGCTGGTTCAATTTCCTTGACAGCCTTAATTTCAAAGAAGTCAGTTGCAAAAAGGGTAGTGATCAAACAAATGAGGATACCCATAGAACTTATGAGCAGGGGATACAACATTGCAGTGAATTCATGATTAATTCCAAAAGACGAGATGGATGCCACGACTAAAGCAGCACATGATGCTTCGGCATATGAGCCAAAAAGATCAGACCCCATTCCAGCAATGTCCCCAACATTATCGCCAACATTGTCAGCAATCACCTGCAAAGACATTAAGAATAGATTATTGACATACTCATTACAAGAGGTCATATATTACACCTAAAGCAAAACATGTAGCTTACAGCAGGATTTCTAGGATCATCTTCTGGAATGTTCCTCTCAACCTTCCCAACAAGATCAGCACCAACATCAGCAGCCTTGGTGTAAATACCACCACCAACTCTACCAAAAAGAGCCATGGAGGAGCCACCTAGACCATATCCAGTAATTGCCTCAAAAAGGCCCTCCCAATCATCACCATAGTATAGCTTGAAGAGATTAATTGCAATGTAAAGTACCAAGAGACCATTGGCTGCAAGGAGAAAACCCATCACAGCACCAGATCTGAATGCTACTATGAAAGCCTTTCCAACACCTTTTCTTGCTTCCAGGGTTGTCCTTGCATTTGCATAAGTTGCTATTTTCATCCCAAGGAAACCAGAAACAACGGAAGTGACAGCACCTAGCAAGAATGATACAGTGCTAAAGATGGCAGTTGCAAGGGCTGGCTTGCAAAGGTTCTCCTTGTTGTAGGTGCATGGTTGGCTCTTAGTGCTGAAGCCCTCAACAGAGCCAAGGAAAAGGAAGATCAGAATTGCAAAAGCAATCATGAAGATACCCACATACTGATATTCAGTGAACAGGAAGGATGTTGCCCCTGCCATGGTTAGCAATCATATCAGATATTTGGTATTGGTAAAAAAAAAAAATGGATTAGAAACACACACCCTATAGGAATAATATAATTAATTTATAACAGAATTTCTCTGTGATTAAAGTGTTGAGTAAAACGGGATGGGCAAACGTTGAAAATAGAACCCCATGAAAAAGGAGATGCAGAAAAATAAACAGAATAATTGCTAGACTACTTCATATATAGCTCTAGCACCAAAAAAAGAGTTCCACCAACATGTATCTCCTTAGAAGAAAAGTGAACTAAACAACGCAAGAAGGACTTAAGCTGGCTTTTGACAATCCAAGAATTCATCACTTGGCCTTCTTTTAACTTTATAAAGCAGCTGGCTACACACTCACTCAGGCCAGCAAATCATTAAAGGAAAAGACAGCAACCATTCAATATTGCATCACAATTTTCGCCTATAGAATGGTTACACAGATTGAGCCAACAACGAAGCAAATAGGGTAACAGCCAAAAACAATAAAAAGAAGCGTAAGTTCAAAACAACAGCACCAACACTGTACTAAATTAAACAGCAATAGCATGTGTAGAATGTAGCAATATTACATCAATAATCGAACAAATTTTGATAAGGACATATAGAATTGAACAAATATCAGCAGGAAACCATATAGCACAGTTAGATTGGCATAAAAAAGGAAGCGAGGAGATATATTACTACACCTACAGTGTCCTTCACTTAATTTACAGACCAAATATGAGTATTTCCTTGTGCCATAATACTCATGTGAACTAAAAACAAGAACAGACAGCCTAGTGGAAAGGCCCTTCACCTCGAAACCAAGAGGTTGAAGTTCAAGTCACCAATGAGCTCCAAATTGCAACCTCAAGAGGGTAATATCTATCACGACAAACCCTACACCAATATGTGACCTTCTCAACAATTGCATCTATAATGTCTATCTTTCATGTAACCAGTCAAACGATTACTCTTTTTAGCCTTTCCAGAAACAAATATTCATGACACATTAAAAAAAAGATGTTGAACTCAACTAAAGATAAGCATATGAGCTTGAATCATTATATAAACAAAAGATGCGGTAAAAAAGGTTTGTTCTTCTTTAGGAAATCTACTGCTTCTAGCTCAGAAAATAAAGGTGGCTCCCTTCACTTAACTATCCAGAAGGAAATTCAGGAGGCATAAAAAGGTTTTTTTTTTTTGTTTTTTAACCAGCGAAAACTCAAATTCACTTAAGAAAGATGAAAAAGGTAAAAGTTTGGACTTTCTTCACCATTTCCTCCACTGTTACCAGCAAATAAGACTCTTTACTTTTTAGTCTGTCCAAAAAGGATATATAAAGAAAAACAATTTAAATTTAAACTTCTCGTCCTATCCTCACTGAGATATATATAGCTACACAAAGGTCTATGATTTGTTTTAACCCACAAGTTTCAACCGTCCTTTTTTTTTTTACTCCGTACCCGCTCAAACAACATCACATAATTGGGACGATGGAATATTTTACACCAAAGTGAGTAGAAAGAGCACAGATTGACAAGTAAACAACACTCAGATCTGGAAAGAATTTAAATAGATCTGAAATGAGAGTGTTTTTTTAGCTCACCTTCAGAGATAGCGTTCTGTATCTCGGCGCACTTAACGACGACGTTTTGGTCATTAATACCTTCCTCTTCTTCAATCAAGTAATCTCCGTACCCATTCTTACCGTTATTGCTCGGAGAAGATGATTCCGGCGTCAACTTCACGTTCGAAACAATGTACCATTGAACTAACGAGAACACGATTCCAATGACGGCGCATACCGGAATCACAATCTCCGCCCCTAGATCTGGTAACAACGCCGCCCCCATTCTTCACCGTAACCCTAAGAAAACTAGCCGGAAAGTACAGAAGCTGAAGGTGAAGAATGAAAAGATAGAGAGTTGAGAGTGGGAGTGTGAGGGTCTTATATTGTGAAATACAGAAGATCCGAGGATTTGAGCGATATGTTAACGTGTGTGTGGTGTTATCGTAGTTAAAGTGGACCTTCGTGTTTGACCGTTGGATGATCTGATTGTTGAGATGCGGGATGCTATAATTGATGGAACGGCGATGATAGTTAGAGGAGGGGGCAATGGGACCCACGAAGAAAGAATTCTAACACGAGAAAAGGGTAAGTAAAGAGCGTACTTCCAACGCATCGGGGAATGACTTATCTTCACTTTCACCTTTTCTTGCACTTTTTCTTGGATAAGGAATCCTTTTTAAAATTTTTTTGGTAAGTGTGGTAATAAAGGAAAATGGATTAAGGATTTTATTTTAAATATATCTGCTGAATATTTGTATTATAATTAACTGTAAGGTATTATTATAATTTTAAGATAGTAAGGGGTTATTTGGTACGAACACAAGTAAGACAGAGATTAGTAATGTAGGGATTGTAGTGCTGGGATTATTTTTTATCAAGTGTTTGGTTCAGTTTATTAAAAATTAGCTATGCAATGTATAATCTAAGCTTGTGTTTGGTTTAAAACTGTATAAAATCTTCTTTACAATTATACCCTTGAATATTCTTCTTTCTGTATATAAAAAAATTTAGGAAAAGGGTTTGAGGGGCGGTTTAGTAATTTTAGGGTCTTATCCAGGTATAGTTAATACAGGGATTAGTAATCCCTTGGTTTCCTTGGTATTAGCTAAGCCCTCCTATGAGGTATAAGTAATCCATGGATTAAGTATGCATAAATTGAATTGATCAACCAAACATTATATTGGACGGATTAAATTTTTATACAGAAATTATTTTACTTAGTACAGCCTACCAAACGACCCTTAAGTATATCTGCACTAATTATTATAACTGTTATGCACATAAGTGAAATGAAGAAAATTATAGAGGGAAAGTAATAGTGGAATTAAAATATTTGATTATTTAAGTATAAAGTAGATTAAACTCACGGACTGTAGGTTAAATGTCATAATTCGATTTCATACATGTTGGGAGCATCAAATCTTAACATGTGCAAACAGTGGACACACACACTTTCCCCCCATAACACAACATCGTAATCTTCTTTATGTATATAAAAAGCATCATCTCCGCTAAATAAGAAAAGCAGAAGCAGTTTAGCTGTTTGGGTAAAGAAAATAGAAAATTAAGAGACTCTGCTCACTAATTTGTAGTTTTTTCTGACGAAACAATAAAACTAACATGTGGTTGTGGAGTAAATAAATTAGAACGAAAAGAAATTATTGTTCAACTTGAAATAAAATTACCAGTGGAATCTTTTGGAAGGAAAATCAAATTTGACTATATAGTATATTTAGACAAATTATTAATTTTTTCAATCATCTTACTGATATGTTTATTTAAATATTTTTCTTAAACAATATTGAATTTGAAGATAAAAACTCATGACTACTATAAGTGTTGTATCCTAAATATTATGTTAGTTTTTAACAGTTAGCTGAATTTTTAGAAACTTAAGTGTTAGCTGAACTTGGACTTTGTAGATCTAGAAGAATTCTAACCTGGAAATTATACTTAATTACCTTGAAAATGGATGTCCTTATTTTTAGATCGTCATTTTCCCTAATTAAATTTTTAAGTTCAAAAGTTAAAAATATTATCCATGAGTCAAAAAATTAAGAGTGGCACCTAAAGTGTCCTATTTGTGCGAATCACCCGATTCTACCAATACATTGAGCATCCATGTAAAAAGTTACGATGCATAAATCTTTTCAGGATCATTGTTTTAAATTTTGACCTCAGTAAAAAAACTTTGAGAAAAAAGCGTTCATCTGGAAGTTTGGGAAGCATTAAAATCTTCTCATATAAAAAATTATAGCGGTTGCTTTATTTTGTGACAAATTCAGTAATCAACATATGAAAAACTCTAACAATTACTGCATTTTATAACAAATCCTAGTAATCACCATATAAAAATTACTAATGATTTCTTGGAACACTTCCTAAATTTCTTACCAAAAGCTATTTTTCCAAGACTTTATTTATCACAATTAAAATTTAAATGGTGAAACCAAATAATCCTATTTGTGCAAATTATCCATCCATGTACAAGTTTCTTCAAGACACTGAATACGACACTACCCAGATTTATATGTCTTCTGATTCCGTATGCTTTTCCAACGTATACGTATTGTATGGTTGCTGCAAAACGCAAATTTTTATATTCCCTAAAAAGACAATTCGAAATGGCATATTCCTTTGGGGTCCGAGGGGAAGTATGGTTGTTTCTCCCGGAGTATTATTTGCCTGTTTAGCCGTGTTTTTCAAATTCTTTATTTTGGAAAATATTCTTTTGATTGGTGAAGCATTTATGTTTTGCTAATTAAATTAAAAAGTATTTTTAAATAATAATTAATGTTTGAAAAAAATTTTAAAAAGTATTTTTAAGGTATTTTTTTCAAAAATACTTTTAAAAAAAAGTGTTTTGCATTAAAAAAAGTACTTTTTTTGTTTCTCAAATATACTTTTTTCCTTCTAAAAGCTTTGACAAACACTTTAATTTGAAAAAAAATACTTTTGGTCCCAAAAAAAGATACGGCCAAACAGGCTATTAATTTTGTTGGGATGAAATATTTATACCAAATAATATTAATTTATTATGGTTAAATGAATTAGTGAAAAAAAAATATATGCACAAAGACATATTATACATTTTTTCCGATATAAATAGTTGGTACATGTAAATTTTTACCAAGTCGTTGGTGGTGGAGTTGCATGGCGTGTGATAGAGTGGCATGGAGCAAAGCAAATCCGGCTTGGGGTATTTATGGGTGAATAAGGATATAGGAGAGGGTTGGTTTTTGGAACGGCTCGATTGAACCCTGACGTCTTCTTGTATTGAATGGCGTGTACGCCTCATATCGGATAATCCCATCTTTATTTTTCTTTTTTCCTAAAATACTTCCTTTCCTCCTTTCTGTAAAGAGGAAAAAAAGGTACAAGAGATGGAGTAATTTGTATGAACTATGGAAAATATTGATTGTCATTTTGTCAAATAAAGATATAAGTTTATTTACCGGATTGATAAATAAGTACAAGTTTATATGACCTCGAGGATATTCTGATATTATTAAAATATTAAATTTTAGTGCAGTTTTAATTGTAATTTATGTGAACTTATTTGATTGGATATGAATTTGAAAGAAAAATAAAGACTATTGAAATCTATAATCGAAAACATGCTGTAATATGTGTTTTCTTTTTTTAAAACTTATAATTTTAAATCTATCATAATATTTGTGTCATTATGATAACTTTTAATTAAGAAAAAAAACGAATGAAGTTAAATTATGTTCAAACCTATAGGGAAATTATTATTTTTTGGAATATTAAAAATAATTTTGTTATAGCAACAGAAATATATAATATGAGAGGATAATGATTTTATAATTTTAATGTTTATCTTACTCCTTTTTTTTAATTAAGAAAACAAGAAAAGAGATGCACCTTTCGGTTTGCCGTTTAAATATCCACGCGTTAATATTGGAATTATTGGTTGTAACTTCATTTTGCATCATACATTTAATGTTTTAAAGTATAATAATATCACGAACTATCTTGCACTCTTTTATTTGTTTTCTTTTCTTATTCATTGACCCTTTCCAAACAAAACTTAAGGGAGAAATGACCATCAACAGGTAAAATCGAGCCTACTGAATGATTCAATTTTCCCGTGAGTCAAACGAAATAAGAACGTGATCGTAATGAATCGGAGACAGAGCGAGGAGCCTTTCGTATCGGGCTCGAGCAAAACACCTGCCCTCGGGGATATCAGGGCCATATCCTCCGAGTTTGATTCGAGTATTGAGACTTCGGAGAGCATTACCAAACAACTGCACATGACTAACAAAGGGCTGCGATGTCCGTGTCCGACCGAATATCACGGAGTGAATCTCGGTCCGTATCGGTAGAAAATCAGTGATTAGCGAAACAAAAGATTTTTACCTTTCTTCGAATTGTACTTAGGGTAAAATTTCCCTACTATATAAAAGGAAAAACTTATTATTCATAGGACACATTTAAACAGGCATATCAAGGCAATTTATTTCAATCCTTTTGGTTGTTCAGAGTTCTTATTTTTGTTCTTAAGTTCTTCATAAGTGCAAGCTTGGAATGAAGGACAGGTTCCTCGTCAAGCCACCAACTGAGCTCGAAATCACCCTTATCGTTGGTTTAGTCCTTTATTACGTCTTTGATTTGTTTAATCTAGCGTTATTAATCACTTGTATTGAATTAATCCACATATCCTTAAAACCACAAATAAATTCAATTGTTATATGTTTTTAAGGGTAAACAGTTGGCGCCCACCGTGGGGCTAAGGATAATAGTGGGGATTTGATACAAATTTTCATAATGCACTCTATTTTACACTTGTTCTTTGAGATTTTTAATTTCAGGTCAAATTAAAAATGTCGAACTCTCAATATGCTCATTTGAACATTGATGCTGAGTCTGGCCACCATGGCGAGAACAACAATGTGGTTCCCAGCAACGAGGTGTCCCCTGTTGACCCCAACGGAATTCCAGTCACGGACCCGATTGATGCTAACTCACATGTGACTATCGACGCAAACTTTCCTACTGACCCCTAAAACAGCATTCGCGGAGGGGCCCGATCGATAGCCCGGAGCACACACGACGGCGAAGGTGATGAGATCAATTTACGGGTGATCTTCGAAATGTTACAGGCTCAAAAGGCAGCAATAGCCCAGTTGCAGAACCAAAGTCGTGCCCCTAACAGAGTTGAGCCCGAACCATCCTGGGAAAACTCCCGCAGAAATGAACCAGCCATGGAAAGGCTAGGCGAAGTTGAACCTAGGACCAACCCCGAGATAATAAAGATGCTAGAGAAACTAACAAAGCGGGTGGAATCAGGAAAAAAAAATCGAAGCCAACGAAAAAAGAGTGGAGACCTATAACTCCAGGGTTGATCAAATTCCAGGAGCGCCCCTGATATTGAAAGGCTTGGATTTCAAGAAATTATTCAAAAACCTTTTCCACCTAGCTCAGCTCCGAAACCGATCCCGAAAAAGATCTGTATGCCCAAACTTTCAAAGTATAGTGGGACCACGGGTCCAAATGAACATGTGACCTCCTACACGTGTGCCATCAAAGGGAACGACTTAGAAGATATGGTATCACAACCTGCCCCCTAATTCCATTGATTCATTTGCTATGCTTGCAGATGCCTTCGTGAAAGCTCATGCCGGGGCCATCAAAGTCGAGACCAAAAAATCAGACCTCTTTAAAGTGAAACAAAGAGATAACAAAATGCTCAGGGAATTCGTTAATCGAGGTTTCAAATGGAAAGGATGGACTTGCCCCTAGTTGCAGACGATTAGGCCGTTCAAGCATTCACTCAAGGACTCAACCCCCAAAGCTCCTTGGCTTCACAGCAGCTAAAACAGAATTTGATTGAGTACTCGGCAACAACTTGGGCTGATGTCCATAGCAGGTACTAATCGAAATCAATGTCGAGGATGATCAGCTCGGAGCCCCCTCTGCGTCCGTGTATCCCATCAGAACTAATAATGGGTCTAAAAGAGTCTCGATCATGAACTAAGACCAAGCAGAGATCAGTATCAACCGTATAGTGAAGATCGAAGGGGCATGGAATCCGTATGTAACCCTGCGAGGAATGAAAAAAAACTGATCGAGGTCATAATAGCTAGGAACTCATGAGCAAAAACGATTTCAACAAGCCTGTCAGGGCCAGGGAGGCACCGAGGCTATCGGAGTACAACTTCAGCGTCGATGCTGACGGTATCGTGTCAGCCATCGGACGCATCAAAGATACCAAGTCGCCTCGGCCGTTGCAGTCCGATCCTGCCCAAAGAGACCCCAACCTGATGTGTAAGTATCATGGCACCCACGGCCACATGAGCAAAGACTGCCGACAGCTAACAGAAGAAGTGGCCCGGTTATTCAATAACGGACACCTCGGGGAGTTTTTGAGTGACCGAGCCAAAAATCACTTCAGGAATAGGGACTCCAACAAGCAGACCGAGCAAGAGGAACCTCAGTACGTCATCCATATGATCATCGGTGGAGTGTACATCCCCCAGGGGCCAATGCTGAAACGCACTAAGGTGTGCATTACAAGAGAAAAGCGAACCCGAGATTACATGCCAAAGGGACCATCTCTTTCAAGGATGAAGACGCTGAAGGCATCGCGCAACCACATAACAATGCCTTGGTAATTTCTATACTCATAAAAAATCTCGAGTTAAGAGTGTGTTGATTGATCCAGGTAGCTCGGCCAATATCATTAGATTGAGGGTTGTGGAGCAGCTGGGTCTACAAGACCAAATAGTGCCCGCGGTCTGGGTCTTAAACAGATTCAACATGGCATGTGAAACTACTAAAAGGGAGACAACCCTGCCAATGAACACCGCCGGAACCATTCAGGAAATGAAGTTCTACGTCATCGAGGGGGATATAAGGTACAACGCTCTTGTTGGAAGGCTGTGGATTCACAAAATGAGGGCAATACCCTCGACACTACACCAGGCATTGAAGTTCCCCACCGGGAGGAATCAAAACAGTTTACGGAGAACAACCGTCCCCAAAGAAATGTTCGCGGTTGATGAGGTGATCCCCATGTCCGCCCTCTCGACATCAAAGAACCCCGAGTTGGTTAGGAAGAAAGAAACTAAATAGCAATCACGGACACCGACCCCGACCGAATCAGAGAAGCAAAAGGTAGGCGAGGATGATGATTACGGAGTTCCCGAATTGTTCATCGACCCTGACGATTTTGATGCCACCAAGTCAACGGTCGAGGAGCTAGAGCAAGTCATATTGATCGAACACTTGCCAGATCGAAAGGTATACCTGGGCACGGTGTGAACTCCCGAGCTCAGGAAAAAACTAATTGCATTCCTTATAGTTAACATAGATTATTTCGCTTGGTCCCATCTTGATATGACAGAGATCCTGCCAGGAATAACTACTCACAAGTTGAGATTGGATCCAAAGTTCTATCCGGTTAAACAGAAGAGAAGGCCTCAGTCCGAAGTCAACCATGCATTCATCAAAGACGAGGTATCCAAACTCCTTAAAATAGGTTATATTCGGGAAGTTATGTACCCATATTGGTTAGCTAACATAGTGGTAGTGCCTAAAAAGGAAAATAAATTAAGAATGTGCGTAGATTACAAAGACTTGAAAAAAGCATACCCTAAAGACTCTTTTCCTTTGCCTAGCATCGATCGCATGATCTACGCGACGACCGTCCATGAGATACTCAATTTTCTTGACGCCTATGCCAGGTACAACCAAATCTAGATGGACCCGTGCGATCAAGAAAAAGCTTCCTTCATCACTAAATTCGGCACCTATTGTTATAACATAATGCCGTTCGGACTAAAAAACGTCGGTGACACTTACCAACGCCTAGTAAACTGGATGTTCAAAGAACAAATAGGAAATCAATGGAGGTTTACATTGACAACATGTTAGTTAAGTCCCTGCGAGCAGAGGACCATTTGGAACATTTGCAAGAAACCTTCAGCATACTGAAGAAATACAATATGAAGCTGAACCCGGAGAAATGCACATTCGGGGTCGGGGTCGGGTCCGGGAAGTTCCTTGAATTCATGCTGTCCAACTAGGGGATCGAGATCAATCCCGACAAAATCAAAGTTGTACAAGACATCACCGTGATGGACAATGTCAAGGTCGTTCAGAGGCTATCGGGGCGCATATCCGCCCTAGGTCGGTTCATATTAAGGTCCTCCGATAAGAGTCATCAGTTATTCTCATTATTGAAGAAGAAAAATAACTTTTCCTGGACCCCGGAGTGCCAGCAAGCTTTGGAAGAACTCAAACGGCACCTTTTGAGTCCACCTTTGCTTCATACTCCGAAGGCAGACGAGCAATTGTACTTGTACGTAGATGTATTCGAGATAGGGTAAGTGGAGTCTTAGTCCGGGAAGAGGAAGGCACGCAATTTCCTATCTATTATGTCAGCAGGACTCTAGGCAAGGCCGAAACAAGGTATCCTCACCTAGAAAAATTGGTGCTCACTTTTCTAAGCGCCTCCAAGAAGTTAAAGCCATATTTTCATTACCATCACATATGTGTCGTAACTACTTACCCATTGAGGAACATAATGCACAAACCCGAGCTCTCGGGATGATTGGCCAAGTGGACTGTGGAAATTAGCAAGTACGATATCGAATATCGACCCGAAAAGCCTTCAAATCTCAAATTTTGGCAGACTTCGTGACCGACTTCATGCCGACCTTAATACCCAAAGTCGAAAAGGATTTGTTTTTAAGCTCGGGGACCTCCTCGGGAATCTGGAGCCTCTTTACGGATTGTGCCTCGAACGCAAAGGGGTCCGGACTCAGCATCGTGTTGAAGCCACCTATGGGTAACGTAGTTAGGCAATCTATTAGAACTGTGAAATTGACTAACAATGAGGTCGAGTATGAGGCCATGATTGCATGTCTTGAATTGTCCAAAAGCCTAGGGGCCAAAGTGATCGAAGCTAAGTGCGATTCCCTCCTTGTGATAAATCAAGTCAATGGGACATTCGGAGTGAAAGAGTAACGAATGCGAAGATACTTGGATAAATTACAGGTGACACTTCATCGGTTCAAGGAATGAACCCTACAACACGTGCCCCCAGATCAAAATAGCGAGGTTGATGCTCTGGCTAACTTGGGGTCATCGGTTGATGACGATCAATTTAGCTCGGGAACGGTCGTACAACTCATGAAGTCAGTAGTGGAAGAAGGTCATACTGAGATAAACTCAACGAGTTTAACTTGGTACTGGAGAAACAAGTATATAGACTACTTGAAGACTGGGAAATTGCCCACAGATCCCAAAGAATCAAGAGCTCTGCGCACGAAGGCAGCCAGGCTTAGCCTGTCCGAAGATACTCTGTTAAGAAGAATGTTTGATAGCCCACTCGCCTTATGCTTGGGGCCGGGAGACACTGAATATGTTTTGAGGGAAGTTCATGAAGGCACCCGCGGAAACCATTCGGGGGCAGAATCGTTGGTTTGTAAGATAATCAGAGCCAGTTATTACTGGATCGACATGGAGAAAGACGCGAAGGACTTTTTTCGAAAATGTGATAAGTGTTAGAGGCACGCACCAATGATGTATCAACCGGGGGAGTTACTACATTGGGTCCTGTCGCCTACCATTCATGAAATAGGGAATGGACATCGTTTGTCCCCTACCATGGGCACCCGGTAAGACTCAATTTATACTATTTGTGACTGACTGTTTCTCTAAATGGGTCGAAGCTCAAGCGTTCGAGAAGGTTGGGAAAAAAGAAGTCATCGACTTCATTTGGGACCACATAATATGGCGGTTCGATATACCGGCCAATATTGTGTAGGATTATGGGAAGCAGTTCATCGACAGCAAGGTAAACAAATTTTTCGAGGACCATAAGATCAATAAGATCTTCTCAACACCTTATCACCCTAGTGGGAATGGACAAGAGGAGTCGACGAACAAAACCATCAATCAAAACCTTAAGAAAAGGTTGACCAATGCCAAAGGAAAATGGAAGAAAATTCTGCTGGAGGTCTTGTGGGAATACTGCAAGACCTCAAAACCTAGTTTCGGGGCCATTCCATTTTGGTTGGTCGTCGAAGCACAGTTGAGGTGAGAGAACAGAGCCTTAGGTTTCGATATGCAACCGAAGAATCAAATGGTGAGGCCATGAGCACGAGCCTCGAACTACTGGATAAGAGGCGTGAGGCCGTCCAAGTCCAGCTGGCCGCCCAGAAGCAGCGAATAGAAAATTTTACAACCGAAGAGCCAACCTCTGACACTTCAATATTGGGGACCTGGTGTTGAGAAGAGTAACACTGAACACCTGGAACCTGAACAAAGGGAAGCTAGGACCGAATTGGGAAGGTCCATATCGAGTTATCGAGATTACTGGTAAAGGTTCATACAAGCTCGAGGCAGGAAACAATGCACAGCTATCAAACAACTACAACGCGACCCACTTAAAAAGATACTACTGCTAAGGTATGACCTCATCACTTTTCTTAATATTATGAATTGGACTAACACTTGTAGGCAACAACCAAAGGAGAATGTAGCTATTAGGTCTGAAAGCACGCATTGCACTCTTTTTTCCTTGAACTGGTTTTGTCCCAAATGGGTTTTCTAGCAAGGTTTTCAACGAGGCAACAGTAAACCATGCCTCTCGAAGTCAATGGTAGCATCAACAGTATCCGAGCCATCTCGAAGATCGATCTCAAATATTGGGGTCCATCACCCTCGAGTCAAGATTTTTAGCAAGGAAGAAAACTTTGTGCTCGAACAGTCTAGGCTCGGTGGTTAGGATTTATTATAGGGCCAAACAGTCAAGTGAACCGTGCCCGCGAAGGCCACCTCAGTCTTAATACGAGCTTTTACACTTTTACAATCTTGTACGTTACGCACGGAAATGAAAGAAAGTTTTTGCCTTGCTAACAAACATTTTTTGCTTCTTAAAAGTATCGATTCTAAGGGCTATTCCTACCGGGGAACTGTCGAGCACAAGGGTCACCCTTATCCGAGCCCAAAGGGCTACCCCCACTTGGGGACTGCCGTCCGAGACTTCTTTGGGCGGCTCAAGTTATCGAAACCTGGAGGCACAAAACCTATTAGGCAGTTCCTAAACCTAAAAGGCTATGGCCACCCTAAAAACGGTTTGGAGACGTCCGAAGCCCGTAATCGAAACTTAAGGCCTTCAACAAAATTCTAAACCTATTAAAGGTTACCCACGACAAAGACATAGTCTAAAAACATTTAAACTAGCTTCTTGGTGAAATTTTCGGCCACTCCAAGCATCCATAAGTTCAAACAAAAATTGCATCGAGGACAGGTCTTGTTCGGACCTTCGAAAAATGACTTATTACTGCAGTTGATTATGTGCTAAGGCATTAGAAATGTTTGTAATTGTAAAAAGATGCTGAAGATAATAGACTCAAAAATTTCCAAAAGGGAAAAACTTTATATATTCCGGAATATCTTTACAAAGTCCTATAAAAACGGTTTCAACAAAATATATATACAAGATACAAAAACAAAAAAGAAAAATCCAAAGGAATCTCCGCCTGGTCTTCACCGGAACCCGACTCGTCACCAGAACCGTCGAGGCCTTCTGATTCTTCAGAGCCCTCGGAGCCCTCTTCACCTCGGGTTCTGCTAGCCTATTGGCCTCGACCTCGAGCCTTTTTTCCTCTTCGATCTCGGCAAATAGGTTGAAGCCTCGGGCATGTATTTCTTCTAGGGTCTCCCTCCAGGAAAACCCCCTCACATACTCAGCAGTAGTCTTCAGGTGGGCCTTGGCTGCTTTAACATCGGCCTTATATTGCGCCACTATCTCATCAGCATCAGCCAAGGTTGCTTCCAACTTGGACCTCGTTATTTCGAGCTCCTTGCCAAGGGCATCTCGTTCAGCGATGGCCGAGCCTAGTTGAGCTTGGAGGTCCTCATTTTGTCGAGCTCTTGCATCGGCCTTCTCCTTCGCCACCTGAAACTGAACTTCTACCGAAGACAGCTTGGCCTGGGTAGTCTCCTTCTTTGAGGCCAACAATTCCATCTTGTTTTTCGAACCGTCGGCCATCACTTGGATCTCATCCATATCCTTGTGGAGTTGGTCGATCTTGTCGTTCTTCTGCTGGACCTGTGAAGTATTATTTTTAGCCCCTGCGACCGGACCTTCATTTCTATCTTCGAAAACCTTTACCTTTTCCACCAAGTCTACATGTTCCTGCCTTAAAACCGATGCCTCTTTCTGAGCTGCATCCAGCTCGGCATGGAGGTTCTTGGCGACCCCCTGCTGCTGTTCGCTAAGAAGCTTGTACATGTCCTTTTTTTGGGCAAGCTCCTTGATCTTGAGCTCGAGTTGATTGACTTCAACCCGATATCGGTGGAAACTCTCGTGATGAAGTACCTAGGCCTGCAAAAAGACAGAAAATGTGAGAAACATCAAACAGATATAACTATAGATAGATGGAAAGGAACGATGCCTTACTCGGTTCAGCGCCTGCTGAGCCTCATTCAAAAGGCATAGCACGTTCACCACATTCAATTTTGCATGGTCCTCCTCGATCACCAGGCATCGGAGGTAGCTAGCTACTCTTACAGGAGTGGATAAAACCCGGGCATCCTTCGGGACGGTCAGTATAATCGACCTCTTGCAGCCAGGGTCCACGCTCGGAATGGGGAATTGATTGACTAATTTCGGGCTCGAACTCATCCCACCAGCTTCTGAGGAAGTGCCTTTCTTCAGAACTTCAAGGTCGCCCAGACTGGAGAAATCTTCCAAAGTGGACGATTCCACTCCGTCGAAAAACAAGTGAAGGGGATCTTTCGCACCCTGGCCCCTATCATAGGATTTCTCATTTCTCACTTGGGCCTCCTCAAGCATAGACTCAGTATATGAGGGTGTCCCCGAGATCTCGATTACGCCGGGCACTTCTTTTGGAGTAGAGCCGACATCTTGGGAAGTTTCACCCCGGATATCTGCGTCGATTTTTTGAGTTTGAGGGGGGTCAATATCGTGAGTCTCTCCATCGGATGCTTCCCAGTCCCCTATTTGGGACAAAATCGGTTCAAAGGAAACGGAGTGCAGCATGTGCTTTCAAACTTAACAGCTACATTCTTCTTTGATTGTTGCATGCAAGAGTTATCCCAATTCATAATATATATATAAAAAAGGAAAGTGAATGAGGTCGTACCTTAGCAGTAGTATCATTTTAAGTGGGTCACGTTACGGTTGTTTAGTAATTGTTCGTTGTTTCCTACTTCGAGTTCATACGAACCTTTACCGGCAATACCGATGACTCGATATGGTGCTTCTCAATTCGGTCGCAGCTTCCCTTCGTTCAGGTTTTGGGTGTTCAATGTTACTTTTCTTAACACCAAGTCCCCTATATTGAAGTGTCGGAGGGTTTCTCTTCGGTTATAATATCTATCTATCCACTGCTTCTGAGCGGCCAGCCGGACTAGGGCGGCCTTGGGCCTCTCATCTAGCAGTTCCAGGCTCATGCTCCTGGCCTCACCTTTTGATTCTTCAATTTTATATCAGAACCTGAGGATCGGTTCTCCCATCTCAATCAGTATTAGTGCTTCGGCATCATAGACAAACAAAAATGAAGTGGCCCTGATACTGGATTTTGCGGTCGTGCGGTATGCCCACAAAACTTCCGGTAGAATTTCCTTCCATTTTTCTTTGGCGTTGGTCAACCTTTTCTTAAGGTTTTGAAGCATGGTTTTGTTCGTCGACTCCGCCTGTCCGTTCCCACTAGGGTGATAGGGTGTTGACAGGATTTTTTCGATCTTATGGTCCTTGAAAAAAATTTGCTTACCTTGCTGCCGATGAACTGCTTCCCGCTATCACATACTATCTCAGCCGATATACCGAACTAGCATATTATGTGGTCCCAAACGAAGTCGATGACTTCTTTTTCCTGGACCTTCTCGCAAGCTTGAGCTTTGACCCATTTAGAGAAATAGTCAGTCATAAATAGTATAAATTGAGGCTTAGTGGGTGCCCATGGTAGGGGACCGACGATGTCCATTCCCTAGGTTGATGGATCATTGGTGCGTGCTTCTGACAGCTGTCGCATCTTCGCACAAAGTTCTTCGCATCTTTCTCCATGCCGATCCAGTAATAGCCGGCTCTGATTATCTTACGAACCAACGTTCTGCCCCCGAATGGTTTCCGCGGGTGCCTTTGTGAACTTCCCTCAAAATATATTCGGTGTCTCCCGGCACCAAGCATATGGCGAGTGGGCCATCGAACGTTCTTCTGAACAGAGTATCTTCGGACAGGCTAAACCTGGCTGCCTTCATACGCAGAGCTCTCGATTCTTTGGGATCCAAGGGCTACTTCCCAGTCTTAAGTAGTCTATATACTTGTTTCTCTAGCCCAAGTTTAACTCGTTGAGTTTATCTCAGCATGGCCTTCTTCCACAACTAATTTCATGAGTTGTATGACCATTCCTTAGCATAATTCATCGTCATCAACCGATGACCCCAAGTTAGATTGATCCCGTGGCACGTGTTGTATGGTCTATTTCTTGAATTGATGTATCCTTACCTGTAATTTATCCAAGTATCTTCGCATTCGTTCCTCTTTCACTTCGAATGTCCCATTGACTTGATTTACCACAAAGAGGGAATCACATTTAGCTTCGATCACTTCGGCCCCCAGGCTTTTAGCTAATTCGAGACTTGCAATCATGGCCTCACACTTGGCCTCATTATTAGTCAATTTCACAGTTCTAATAGATTGCCTAACTAGGTTACACGTAGGCGGCTTCAACACGATGCTGAGTCCGGACCCCTTTGCGTTCGAGGCACTGATAAGTGGGGATTTTGACTGCTTATTAACGCCTTTTAGCTTTAGTTTTAGTCTAAAGGCATTGAATTGTGTTCCCGAAACTTATGAAATTATGCAAAATTGCAGGAATGCTGAAGTTGGACTCCGAAGATGAAATCCGACTAAAAAAGGAGTAGTCCGAAGCACTAAGCAATAAAGGCCACAGAAGCACAAATGTGCGGTCTGCAGAAGGAATTCTGCGGCCGCATAAGCAATTACGGACTGCAGAATTCTATCTCCGGCCGCAAACAAAAAGGAAAAATTTAGCAATCTGGGCTAAGAGTCGAAGATAAGAGAGTATGCTAAAAGACCAAATCTAGGAGCCTCTGTGAATTGCGGATCGCACAAGAATTTTGTGACCGTGAAGAGTGCCTTGCAGGCGCCTGAATCTATAGACCGCAGAAGAGTTGCCTTGCAGCCGTAGTCCAGAAATGTGCGGCCGCTGAGAATGCCTCGTGGTCGCAGTTCAAAATGTGCGGTCACAGAATTGTGGCCGTTTTTCTTTACTATTTTAGGAAGTTTTACTTTGATTTGGTGTATTTACAATAGATTTAATCATTTTAAGCTTCTATTATGAGTTTAATTAGTTTTTCTCCCTTATTTTCTTCAAACTTCATTATGAGTAGCTAGACTTTTACTAGGGTTGTGACCCAATTTGAGCTTCTATTATGAGTTTAATTAGTTTTTCTCCCTTATTTTCTTCAAACCCCATTATAAGTAGCTAGACATTTACTAGGGTTGTGACCCAACCCTAGTGTGTAAACCTTATGGATATCTAATTTAGTGCTTGTTTATGATTGGGTGTTGATTATTTAGCTTAGTTCATGCTTCAATTGTAGAATTAATGGTTGCAAAGATTGATTCATGTCTATTTGACTTAGTCGCTACTTGAGAAAGAGAAACCTAGTCTAGGATAACTTAGCTAACAAGGAATTGGGTCAATTGAGAGATTGATTAACCCAATTAAAGGGTTCAACCTAGAGATAGTAATAACCCGACTTGAGCTTTTATCAACTGTTTTGGGTGATACCCATTTGGTCTTGAGAAAGCCAAAGTGGTCAAAACCATTCTCTGACCAAGAGGTATTGAGTGAGTGATTTAGAGTTAATAGCTATAATGCACCCCAATCAACAAAACAAGCATTAAGGTCTTTATCCCATTAGGCAAACACCTAGGTCATGGTCACAGCCCTATGCTTTTTATCCATTTGGAAAAATCATAAAAATAATTATCTTTAGTCTTCTCTCTTTATGTTTGCAATCATTAGAGTAAAATTAGAAATAGAAATTAAATCCTTATTGTGGAAGTTCAATCTAGATAATCCAATTGCTCAAATCGAAATATATACCCCTAACTCCCATCTTAGCTCCCTGTGGATTCGACCCCGACTCTTAGTTGGGTTTCTATTATTACATGTGACCGTTTCATATCTCTTTTGAGGTGTGCTTTGGACGCGATCAATTTTTGGCGCCGTTGCCGAAGAGTGAAAAATGGTGTTAGCTATATATTAGGTGTGTTTTTGGAGTATCTTCTTTTCCTTCCGTGTTACTAACTTATTTGAGAAATCGTAGGTTAACCATGGCAAACAATGAGTTCGAAAATATTGCTTTGGAGGATGTGGACATCGAGGATGAGCAAATTGATGAGGTTCCTCTTGAACCTCAAGCCAATAGAAGAGGCCGAGTATCTCATGACAATGTCCCCGCTCCACCCCCACCTCCACCACGAGCGGCTCCACACCGGGTGTTACCCAATGAAGGATATGCTAGTGCAATAGTGCCTCCCCGTATTTGGGTGGGCAACTTTCAAATCACCAATGTGAGGCTCACTTTGCTAGAGCAACAAGGTTTCTTCACCGGTGCTCCAAGTCAAAATGCATACAAACATTTAAAGGGGTTTGTGGACACTTGTTGGGGGAGCAAACAAACAAATGTTTTTAAGGATGCATTGAGGCTAAGGCTTTTTTCCTTCTCTCTATGAGGGAAGGCTTCAGATTGGTTGGAACGTTTGCCGAACCATTCCATTCACACTTGGGATGAGTTGGAAGAAAAGTTTATTTCTAAGTTCTTCTCTCCGAGGCACATGGCTACACTTAGGGATGAGATTTTGGCATTCAAGCAAGAGCCAAATGAACCACTACACGAGATATGGGAAAATTATACAACAATGGTTAAGGAATGCCCCAACAACGATATGACGGAGAATATGATTCAACAAACTTTCTATCGTGGGATCAACACAACCAACAAATGTGTAATGAATTAACTTGCTGGTGGGAACTTCATGACTACGCCTTATGCGGAGACGTGTGAGATTTTAGATGAAATGGTGGAAACATCATCGGCATGGCAATCCCGGGCTAATGTTCCACAAGGTGATCCCAACGTGATCCACCTTCACAAAGAGTTGCTTGACCATGGACAAGCCAATGCCGAATTGACTACCACCATGAATCAATTAGCAAAGGCTCAACTTCAACAAGTACAAAATCATAAGCAAGTCAATGCCATGGAGGGAGTGAACATGATGGTGAACAAAAGAAGGACCAAGGATCCACAAGTGCAATATCGAGTGGAGAATAATGTGCAAGAGGATAGTGGTTTTGATCAAGAGATTTCTTACAATGAACAAGAAGAGGAGGTGCAATATGTGAACAACTTTCAGGGTAACAAAAAAACTTCCAAGGCCCAAACCAACAGCAATGGCATCCTCAAAACAATCAAGCTAATTGGAATTCTAACAACCGAGCAACCCGCCTCATTATCCTTCCCATGGTCCTCGTTCTTCAAACAATAAGATGGGGCGTATTGATAACATGTTCAAGCAAATGATGGAAAGAACTATGATTTGGATGCCCAACTTGCCTCACACAACACATCGATCCATAACTTAGAAGTTCAAATGGGGAAAATCTCTCAAGCTCTAAATTCTCGTCCTAAAGGGGCACTACCAAGTGACACAGTGGTAAACCTAAAGGGTGGAAACAACACGGGGCATGCCATGGCCATTACTACAAGAAATGGAAGAGGTGGGAATGCACCCATCTCAAGTCAAAAGTAACTTGTGGATGATGAGCAAGTGGTACAAGAAGAAGAGGTCCCGAACAATGTGGTGCAATCAAATGATGAAGTTCGATTTGGTATGGATGATAGTGTGGAGGAGACTCAAGAGGAGGTGAATCCGTTTAGGGATCACATTATTGACATACCAAAGCCGGTAGTGCAAAAGGATAAGGCACCATTGCCTAAGCCTCCACCTCCATACCCTCAAAGAATTGCCAAACAAAATGGCAAGAATCAATTCAAAAAGTTTGTTCAAATGATGAAGAGTCTCTCGATCAATGTACCATTAGTTGAAGCTTTGGAACAAATGCCCGGTTATGCAAATTTATGAATGATCTCATGACGTAGAAGCGGTCAATGAATTTTGAAACTATCAAAGTCACTCATCAAGTGAGTGCAATTGTGCATTCAATGGCTCCTAAGTTGGAGGATCCCAGTGCTTTCACGATTCCTTGTACAATTGGAAGTAACGAATTTGCTAAAGCTCTTCGTGATCTTGGGGCAAGTATTAATTTGATGCCCTATTCGGTTTTCATGACCTTGGGAATTGGGCAACCAAGACCCACCTCTATGAGATTGCAAATGGTCGATCGTACCATGAAGAAACCTTTGGGAGTTGTTGAGGATGTCTTTGTTCGTGTTGATAAATTCGTTCTTCTGGCGGATTTTGTCATTCTAGATTATGAAGTTGATTATGAGGTGCCGATTATTCTTGGAAGACCTTTTCTTGTTATGGGGAAAGATTTTTGTGATGTTGAAGTGGGAGAACTCACCTTCCGGGTGGGTGATAAAAAAGTAGTATTCCATGTGTGTAAGTCCATGCGGCAACCAAATAGCAACGAGGTGTGTTCTTTTGTGGACTTGGCGACCGATGTTATTGTTGATGATACAAGTGCCACAATTAATGTTGGTGATATGTTGGAGGCCGTATTTCCCAACTTTGATGATGACGAGATGGATGGCTTCATGGAATGTGTGAACTCCTTGCAAGGAATGGGGTGGTACAATTATGCACCCCGAAAACTATCTTTGGATCTTGAAAATTGCGCAATTTCGCCTACAGAGACTTCCATTGATGAGCCTCATACCTTAGAGTTGAAGCCATTGCCTCCACATCTTTGGTATGAATTTCTTGACCCTTGTTCTACTTTATCGATTATTCTTTCCTCTTGTTTGACTAACGTGCAAGTAGATTCTATACTGGCGGTGATGCATTAAAGGAAGAATGCTATTGGGTGGACATTGGCAGATATTTGGGGGATAAGCTTCGCATTTTGCATGCATAAGATCAACTTGGAGGAAGGCACCAAAACATCTATTGAACATCAAAGGAGACTCAATGAGGCTATGCAAGAAGTTGTCAAAAAAGAGATTATCAAGTGGTTGGATGCCGAGGTTGTCTACCCCATTTTCGGTAGTTCGTGGACTTCTCCGGTTCAATGTGTCCTGAAGAAGGGGGACATGACGGTGGTCATCAATGACAAGAATGAGTTGATTCCAACAAGAACGGTGACTGATTGGTGAGTGTGTATGGACTATCGCAAGCTCAACAAAGTCACTAGGAAGGATCATTTCCCACTTCCTTTCTTAGATCAAATGCTTGATAGATTGGCCGGCCGTGCTTTCTATTACTTTCTTGATGGGTATTCAGGCTACAACCAAATCCTTATTGCTCCGGAGGATCAAGAGAAAACAATCTTTACATGTCCCTATGGTACTTTCACCTTCAAGCGAATGCCGTTTGGTTTAGTGTTTGCACCGACGAATTTTCAAAGGTGTATGGTGGCTATCTTCACAGACATGGTGGAGGACTACCTTGATGTTTTCATGGATGACTCCTTGGTGGTTGGAGATTCTTTTGCTGATTGTCTTGCAAATTTAGATAAAGTGTTGGCAAGATGTGAAGAAACAAATTTGGTGCTCAATTGCGAGAAGTGTCATTTCATGGTCGAGGAAGGCATTGTCCTTGGACACAAAATATCAAAGAATGGAATTGAAGTTGACAAGGCAAAGATTGAGGTGAATTCTGAACTTCCATCTCCAACTTTGGTGAAGGGTGTGCAGAGTTTCTTAGGCCACGCGTGATTTTACTGGTGTTTCATCAAAGATTTCTCTAAGGTGGTACCCGTTGTGCAAGCTTCTTGAGAAAGATGCTAAGTTTAACTTCAATGATGATTTCATGAGAGCCTTTGACTTGTTAAAGTTCAAGTTGACAACTACTCCCATTATCACCGCTCCAAATTTGAGTGTCCCTTTTGAACTCATGTGTGATGCAAGTGACATAGCGGTTGGGGCTGTTTTGGGGCAACACATCAACAAGATTTTTCATCCGGTCTACTATGCTAGTAAGACCATGAATGGTACCCAAGTCAACTATACCATTACGGAGAAAGAGCTCCTTGCCATTGTGTTTGCAATTGAAAATTTTCGCCCGTACTTGATGGGTGCAAAAGTTATTGTCCATACAGATCATGTGGCACTTTGTTATCTTATGAGCAAGAAAAATTCCAAAGCTCGGTTGATCAGATGGATGCTTTTGTTGCAAGAGTTTGATATTGACATCCAAGATAGAAAAGGGAGTGAAAATCAAGTGGCGGACCTCTTGTCTCATTTGGAGGAGGAGGGAAGGCCGCATGATGGCCTTGAAATCAATGATTCCTTCCCCGATGAGCAACTCTTGGCTATTTCAATGAAAAAGGTGCCATGGTTCGCGGATCTACCAAATTTCATTATGTGTGGAATCATCCCGGATAAGTTCTCTTCAAACCAAAGGAAGAAGCTCAAACGGGATTGTCAAGATTATTATTGGGATGAACCGTACCTTTTTCGGATTTGTACGGATGGGGTGATTAGAAGATGTGTACCGAAAAAGAGCAAGGTGAAATTCTTGGGGCTTGTCATTCTTCGCCATATGGTGGTCACCACGGGGGAGCAAGAACAACGGTTGAAGTGCTAAGTTGCGGGTTCTATTGGCCCACTCTTTACAAGAACGCTAGTGAGCTAGTGAAAAGATGTGATGAATGTCAACGAGCCGGTAGAATCTCAAAGAAAAATGAAATGCCCCTCACCACCATTTTGCAGATTGATATTTTTGATGTGTGAGGTATTGACTTCATGGGTCTTTTTGTGAGTTCTTGTGGAAACACCTACATCTTGGTCGCGGTGGATTATGTGTCCAAATGGGTGGAGGTCGTTTCTCTACCCAACAATGAAGCGAGAAGTGTGGTGGCATTTGTGAAGAATAATATTTTCACAAGGTTTGGTACTCTGTGGGCTATTATAAGCGATAGGGTGTCACATTTTTGTAACAAGGCTTTCGACTCCTTACTTATCAAGTATGGTGTTACTCATAAAGTCACAACTCCCTATCATCCACAAGCTAGCGGTCAAGGTGGAAGTCTCAAACCGGGAGATAAAGAGTATTTTGTCCAAAACAGTGAATGCTAACAGGACGGATTGGTCCAAGAAGCTTGATGATGCATTATGGGCTTATCGCACGATTTACAAAACACCTATCAAAATGTCACCATACCGGTTGGTGTTCGAAAAAGCTTGTCGTCTTCCAGTGGAACTTGAGCATAAGGATATGTGGGCTCTAAAGAAGTTGAATCTTGATTGGGATGTAGCCGCTAACTTGAGGATTGCACATTTGAAAGAACTGGATGAATTCCGGTACCATGCCTACACAAGTTTGTCCTTGTACAAAGAAAAGATGAAATATCTTCATGACAAATACATTTGGAACAAATTGTTCAAGGTGGGCGATCTCGTATTGTTGTTCAACTCAAGGTTTAGGATCTTCCCTGGAAAGCTAAAGTCTAAATAGAGTGGTCCCATAGAAATTATGGGTGTGACACCTTTGGTGCATTGGGCTTAAAGAACAAAAACAATGAAGTATTCCGAGTCAATGGTCACCGGGTGAAGCACTATTTGGGAAAAGTTGGAGATAGCCACGTCATGGCGGTTATTCATTTTAAGTGATGGTATTCTACGTCGTGCCGCGACGTTAAATCAGGTGCTTCTTGGGAGGCAACCCATATTTTTTTTCCTTTTTTTCTTTTGTAGTTAGATGTTATTTTTGTGCTAACTTGATTTGAGGTGTGCCACAGGGCTGAGTGTGACTTACAGGAACGGTGGGCAAAAATGAGGCTAAGTATTGAAAGAAGTGCCGACCTCAGTTGATTTGTGCGGATAGCACAATTTGGAGTGCTATAGCAAAAGAGCATTGCGGCCACATAATTACCTTGCGGACCACACAAATGGAGGATTCAAAATGGCAACTCTCTGAAGTTGGTCTGTCAAAAAAATGGCCAATCTGGGGTCGCAACAGGAAATCTGCGGCCGAGACAAGGAATCTACGGCTGCACGCAAAATTCTGCGGACCACAGATAAGGCACCAACTTAAGCTCACCAGGTAACAGAGTACGGACCGCAATTGAAAATGTGCGGCCGCACCGCTCCTCCTTCCCTTAGAAAATCAATAGTATAAATAGAGGGTTAGGGCAACTGTTACATTTTTCCCTCTCTAAGCATAAAAACTTGCACTATAGTGAAATTTCTTGGTGAATCATCCGCCCACACCCCCAATAATTGTAATCACTCATCCCTTGCACGCATTCACATCTGGTATGCTTAAGTTCCTTATTAGAATTTTTCATTTTTTTAAGTTTAATTTGTAGCTTTTTAATTATTTTGAGGTCATTTGTCAATAGAATTCAACAATGCATTCATGTGGGGGTAAATCTGTAGTGGGTTAACTAGTACATGTCCTATGGGGACTGGGTTAACGTGTTTTCATGCCTTTATGCTGTTACTATGTCAAAATTTGCACAAAGAATTGCAAACCCTAGATTGAAATATTGAACTATTCGTATATTTTGAATTCTGCGGCCGCACCTAAAATTGTGCGGTCCGCAGAAGTTGATTCTAGGGAAGCTTTAGTAAAGAATGGGTTTGCATCCGCAATAAAATTATGTGGACCGTAGAATTTCCATTGCGGCCGCAGGTCTAATTATGCGGACCGCAGAAATCATGTTGCAGCCGCACATCAGCCAATTCTCTGTCATTAGAGAGTCGGCATATTTTGGGTTTCTGAGATGTAGCCGCAAGAGAAATTGTGCGGATCGCACTTCACTTTTACGACCTCAAAGCTAAAAATGTGCGGTCCGCAAGGCCTCATCTACAGTCGCAATAAAATTATGCAGACCGCGGATCTTTACCATGCAAACATACTGTGTCTGTGACCCTTACTGTGTTTTTGGTGTATTCTTGCCTATCTCCTATGTATTCCTTAACATTGAATTGCAACTAACAACCGCCTTTGCTTGATACAGACAATAGTTTGATCTAGAGGCAGAGGCGACACTTCTAAAGGGAGAGGTGAACCTTCTTGGGGATGAGGCAAGAGAGCTTTACCTATTGCCCAACAGCAGGAAATCAGAAAAAAGACAACAGCCGGGAGAGGGAGAGGTGCAGATCTCTCCGATACGAGTTTATACGCCCCGTCTAGGAACGTATCAGAGGGCAACTCAGCCTCCGTCCAGGAATAACCGGCAGTACAGTCCATGCCATTAGGGAGATTTCAACTTAGGGACAAGCCATCCTCATTACACAGCACTTCCGAGGGATCGAAAAGTGCTAGTCATGCTTCTGAGCCTTCAGCAGCACCAGTCCCTATGACACAGGATACACCCTTTCAGGATACACCCGATGATGGTAGAGGGGGAGATGCCACAACTGCTGGGATTTGTCATAACAAAGAAGAAATAGGTTTGGGAGAATCAATTCGTCAGTCTAGCAGCTTTCACTAGTTTCCGCACATAGATGCCGGCAAGCTCGCTATTGAGCGACAGTTCTTACTGACAGATTTAGAGAGGTACAACCCGGCCGTGCTGAGGCAGTTTAGAGCACGAAAAAGGGTGGATGTGGTTTACCTAGAGTGTGGTGGGTGCTAAAGAATACCTTGTCCGGGAATTCTATGCCAATGTTGCGCATATCAAAAAGGGGACAAAGGCGACAAAAATGTGAAACCTCAAAGTGCGATTTGATCAGCACAAACTGAACACATACTTGGGCTTTGATGATGTCGAGCCAAAAGAATACCTGGAAAAGTGTGCATTTAGGGATGCAATTTGTCCTTGGTTAGAAGAGATTCTAGCTGCACCAGGACCACCACCACCATGGATCACTGCTGGGGTTCCTATCTACCGAAGCACACTAAGCTTCGAAGCAAAAGGGTGGCAATCATTTGTCTGCAGCAGACTGGACCCGAGAAAAAAGGAGAATCACTTGCCGATTCCTCGAGCAGTCTTAGTTGCCTCTATTATGGCCGGGTACCCTATCAATGTGGGTGCCATGATGTCGGCCAAAATCTCAGTGATCGCGCGGCAAGTTGACTTCCTACCTATACCCCAATACAATTATAGAGTATCTTATGGATGCGGGGGTGGAACCAAGGGATTTTGAGAAAAAGGTGAAGCCGAAGAAGCCTTTCTCATGGTACTCACTTATAGATGCGAACAACCCGAGGAGAAAAGGTCAGCCGTCTACCACCACAGCCCAGTATGGTGAGCCAGCTGTAGTAGTTGTGGAGACAGTTGATGTTCCATTCACTTCGGCCGAGCCTTCCTTTAATGCCGCAACTATGCCTCCACCATCATCCACAGCCCCTTCTGTAGCTCCTGCCACAGTTTTCACTTCGGCTTTGAAGACGGTGCCTATGCCAACTGCTCTACTTTCTGCGTTGTGAGTCTCCCAAATATTGGCGAGCCTCAACAACAAGATGCAGACAGCAACCGCAAAGCTGTCTGACTTATATAGTGCTGTTGTAGCACAATCTACTGTTTAGGCACCTTAATTTTCCCCGGCAGTGGAGGAGACATTGTGTCACGACCCAGCCTCAAGGAGCGCGACCGAAGCTCAACCAAGATATCCCGGTTAAGTAAGCCTGCTAGATGCCTTACCCAACCTTTCCCATTAACAATATAAGAACCAGTACAAGTGATAGACATGAGAAGAGTCAAGTGTTCCACAATCTTTTCCATTACTAAAGGATATTTATTTATAATTTCCAAAATATTAAAAGTTTATAGTGATGAAAAATATGTTTTCCCAAATACCAACACTTATTAGTTTAATTCCCAACATCATACACCACCCACAACTTGTCTACGTAGCCTCTAAGTACAACAGAAGAGAAGAATGGAAGTGCCGGCGACAAGGCCCTGGCTATACCTCAAAACCTAAAGTACAACGTCAAATGACATGAAGCCTGGAACGTAGTAGGGCTCACAAAAATCTGCTGAATAGAGCATAACTGCTAACGAGGATCAAAATCGCCCGCTGACGAACCACCTGTATCCATTGATAATGCAGCGCCCCCAGCTAAAGGGATGTTAGTACATATGGAATAGTACTAGTATGTAAAGCTAAATGTCCTCTTTCAAAATAGAATGTCAATATAAGAAAAAGGAAAACCATAGAAACGGCAAGTCACAATCAACAATATCCAAATGCCCAGTTAAAACATAACAATTTTCAAAATACAAAAATAATATATATTTTTGGTTGGGAGATCATTAGCACCGATATACCACCGTATTTTTAGCATGGAGTTCGATCACGCCCGATCAGCTAGGCCTCCCCACGAACTATGTGGTTTTACATGTGATACGAAAAAAAAGTGTTACCAAGAGTAGCACCACCATGTGCGCAACATGGCGTCCGATCGGCTAGGCCGCCTTCCCACATACGCCGTGTGGGTTGACTTTCCAAATTACAGCTAATATCAACCTCATCCTAATTAAGTGGAATAACCACAATCACATAAATATTTCAATCTCATCCCAAATAAGGGGAATAATCACAATCCACCCCTACACCGGCATATGTAGTTTCGGGTGTGGCCCTTATGACCCACCCTTTCTTGGTTTGCTAATGATATTCCCAAAAATATTTTTTGTTTTGCACACAAGGGAAACAAAGTGCAAATATATTTTTATATTCACCTCATTAACTTTCACACTATATATAACCTTGTTAGTAACTTCAACCATTCACAACATTATTTATATTTCATTGGCTCTCTTTTCCATACTTATGACTCTTCATCCCAAGGCACGGTGGCCGTATCTTATATTCCACACTTTCATTTCTTTACTTACAAGGATTATCATCACAAATATCAACAAATAGAATATTCCGGAAACCACAACTTTATGTTTACTAGTAATGAAGACTTTAAACATAATGGGTTTCTTTCCAAGAAATGGAGTAAAACGATTTGGAAACCGAAGCACAAGTTAAGGTCATAAACGTGTAACACATAATTTGTTCTTGAAATACTTTTCCCCAACTAGATCAATACACAATTTCAACTCAGGAAGATATAAAAGCTCAAAACACATTGCAAATACTTACAAAGCATAGAATTAGTTAAAACAACCACATTTGGGCTTAACTTGGGAACATAAGCTTTTAGGAAAAATCTACTTTCGAAGTCAGCTTGGAACAGTTGAATGAAGGGCTATTTCATAAACTTTCTCGCGTCATTTTATTTCCCGGCACCATTGACCACAAGTATAACTTTCATTATTGGCACGTTGGCCACACTTTATATCTCCAACCCACTTATTTCACTTTCAAGCATCCTTATAGATTATCAACAACAAGGCATTTCTACTCAAGACGTTAAATACACATTTGAGCAACTAACCAAATTAACGGTCTTAGGCACATGTGATTTCTTACACAACTCGACATGCTAGTTTTAGTTAGAATCATGTTTTCAAACCATAACATATTAACCCACAGCCCATGCTTAATCATCTTCTCAAATAGTAACTCAACATAACAAGAACATTTAGAGTACAAATTGAACGCATATATCTTTCGACACAAGGCTTATTCGGAATAATCAATTATAATGAGCAACACGGGACTTACAAGGCCATTGTGAGGTCTAATTCTAAAAGAGGAGTTTAGCCAACATACCTTGTTTAAGCTTTCCTTAAGTTACTACAACGTCCCAACACTTCTAACAATAACAATCTATAGGAAAATAGCAAAAATCGGATAATAATTAGAAGGATTCTAATGGTGTAACTCTCTTAGGAATTTTGTCAAACACTTAGTATGCAAAATAGACTATAAAGCTCAAAAATGGTAATCCCTTCCTCCCTCCACCAATTTCAACAAGAAACTACCCAAACTAGTTCATTAACCCCACATACTACAACCTATTGACACATGCATGGCCTTATTCCTTTCCCACAATATACTTAGACCCTAAAATAACTTGTATGGGTGGTATAGGACAGGAACTTACCCGGATAGATGGTGGTCTAGTGATTAACTTCCTTGATTCCTGAAGGTTGGTAGAAGATTGGATGATTAGAATGCTAGGTTTCCCCCTTCTCTCTCTAAAATGCTCTTATCTCTTCTAAAACCATCAGACAATCGTTCCAAAATAAGTCCCAAAGGCTATTTATTAAAATAAGGTCGGGTTATAAAAATAGAAAAATAGACCCTCCGAACTTAGGTTTGAGGTCGCATAATGGACCACAGTACAGATATGCGGTCCGCAAAATAGACCGCAAAAGGGATGAACAAAAACTCGAATTGTCTAGATAGGTCTGCGATAGATCTGCGATCCGCAGACCACTTATGCGGCCGCAGAATGACCCAACAAAATTCTTCGTGCCAAATCTACGACAGAAAATGCGGACCGCGAAATGGATATGCGATCGCAGAATGGACCGCAAAATGACCTTCAAAATTTAACAACTTTCTGCTCAACTCCGCGATGATTATGCGGCCCTCAAAACAGTTCTGCGGTAGCGAAACAGACCGCAAAATTGCTTTCTTCTGGCAAAAATCCCATCCACTTCTCAGAGCAATCTTCAACCCAAAAAGTCCGTACCGCAGCCTCAAACACATAAATCTACCTCGGCACCACAAAACCTCAAATTCCTTATGAAATTTTACGGGGCCTTACATATTGAAGAAGATACTAGAGAACCAGAACACCATTATGGCTACCTTGGTACAGAACGGGTCAATGATCGAAGAACTTGGAAAAGAAGTAAAGAAGATAAGAAAGTCCTGGGTCAGCAAGAATTCAGTGGACAAGCTCCGGAGACAGGTGACCAAGTTTGCTGTAGCCGGAGATATCCCCTTTGACATGTTGATCGACCAACACCCTTCAGACCAAAATCCTACAACACCATCAGCACCAGTGGCACTAGCTGGACAATCTGAGGAGCCAGACTCTACTGCCCACACCGCCGAGGCAGTGTGTCAGATGTTCACCAACCCAGTCACACCTAGAGTTGAGGATGATGAGATTCAATTGGATGAGACTGAGGGCGGTGACATTGCCGGGGACACAAAGATGTCCAAGGAGCCATAGGGAGTTTTCTTCACCACTCCCCTCTTTTACTCTTATTTTGTTAAGCATTGGGGACAATGCTTATCTTTATTCCGGAGGGTGGAGTTTATTTTGATAATATTTGGTACATTATGAGACATTTGGCCTGTAATAACTTGATACTATTTTATTTTTCTTTCTTATTTCTGTATATATTCTCTCTTTTTCTCTCATTATGTGTATTCAGTAGTTTTTTGTTTATTAGCTTCGTTATTTTTGTTCCTTTGGTAGTTCTTAGTTTGAGTCACTAGCTTCTTTGTTTGATTTAATGGGTTCTTTTTATGTTCTAGTAGACAATAAGCCTTTGGTTTTCTTAATGCCACGGTTTTTTTCAAAGGTAGTCGTTGTGTGAACCGGGTGACTCATCCCAACGATGGATGGCGTGACAACCTTCTTAAGGGAATGAGTCAGGTTTTGGTATTTATGTAATAATAGTAGTAATAATGAATAAAAAGACCTAATTAAGTCATGCTCGAAGAGTCAAACATGCTTCAATTGGTACCAACACACTTAGCTACGTGCTTATGGTTAGAAACAAGGTTTTTGAAAGAAATAACTCTAGTTAGTGACTTTGTGACTCTTGTGTTGACTTTAGCAACCATCGAGTGTTTTAATTGAACCATTGTGATTTTCAATCTTGAATGTGGTCATTGTGGGTCCTCGAATCTATCCTCTTTAACAATCTAGTCGTGAGGGGTGAGATGCTTTATTGCTAGTCCAAGTACCCGTGCGAAAGGTCTAGAACTTGCCCCGAATGTATTTTAAGGTGAAATCTTAAGTTTTGCTTGGCTTGAGAAGTGATTGTAGTCTTTCCTTGGCTAGTTTGAGTTTTTTATTTCCTACCAATGTCGTTTTCCCTAGTCAACCCCTTTGAGCCTCGAGCCTTTCTCATTTGATAACCATGTTACAAGCCCTTACCTGTTTTGTCGTGACCCTCTCTTGGCACCTGAGCTTTCCTTAACACTCTTGTGAAATAAATGGTTAAAAATGTAAGTTTGGGGGAGAGACGAGGAACTTGAAAAAGGTATCACGGCATAAAAAAAAAGAGCAATGATGAGAAGGAAAGGCAAGAAAAGAATAGAACAAAAAGAAAAATGCAAAAAAGTGAATAAGTGGAAGAGTTGAAGGGATTCAAAAGAGAGGTAATGATCCCAAACATAGAGAAATCAAAGAGGAAGGAAATGAATGTAATGATCAAGAAAGTGTGACGGTAAGTCTGTCTAGTTCCCCAAGGAAAAGAAAGTGCCTCAAAGAATTAGCAAAGTGTGAACCGAGAAATGAAAAATAGAGTGCTTAAGGAAAGATGTAACTACTCACCCATACTGTATCCAACCCTAATCCAAAAGCCTTCATTACATCTCTAAAGAAGTCCTACTTGATTTCAAGCCGAGTGAGCTTACATTAGTGGCAATATACATGAGGGGAAGGCCTATGATACTTGAAGCCGTACTTGTAACATTCTCTTGAGAGAGATGAGTGAACCTTTCATAAATCTTTATATTGAGTGCTAAATTTCTTAAGTGAGCCAGGCAAATGGAAAGTATAGGAGGAAGAGTTTGGAGTCCACCATGACCTACATGATAGAGTAAGAGTCCTTGATAAGTAAAGTCAATTTTTGAAGCTCAAATGTCACATTAGAACTATATGTGCATGAATCTTTTACTTGTCGCCTCGTTGATAATATTGTGGATAATTGTTGGTCCCAACTGATGTGCGGATGGCCCACCTTTGGATCGCTGAAATGATCCTTAACTTTTGGTGGTGGGAACTAATTTATTTCCTTGAGGACAAGTAAAGACTTATATTTGGGGAGTTGATAAGTGGGGATTTTGACCACTTATTAACGCCTTTTAGCTTTAGTTTTAGTCTAAAAGCGTTGAATTGTGTTCCCGAAATTAATAAAATTATGCAAAATTGTAGGAATGCTGGAAGTTGGAGTCCCGAGATGAAATCCGACTCAAAGAGGAGTAGTCCAAAGCACAAGGCAATAAAGGCCGTAAAAGCACAAATGTGCAGTCAGCAAAGTAATTGCGGACTACAGAATTCCATCTGCAACCGCAAACAAAGAGGAAAAATCTAGCAAACATTTGCGCAAAGTGCGGACCACACATGAATTGGTGCGGCCGAAAAGCTGGGCTAAGAGTCAAAGATCAGAGAGTATGCAGAAGACCAAGTCTAGGAGCCTTTGTGAATTGCGGGCTGCACAAGAATTGTGTGGCCGCAAAAGAGTGGCTTGCGGCCGCAGGCCTGAATCTGCGGACAACAGAAGAGTTGCCTTGCGGCTGCAGTCTAGAAATGTGCGGCCGTAGAAGAATGCCTCGCGGCTGCAGTTCAGAAATGTCTGACCGCAGAACTCCAGCTCCTGCCAGATGAAGAAATCTACGGACCGCACATGGAATTGTGCGGCCGCAGAACCTCCTAAGGGGAATTTTTGTCCGAGATTTTTAGCCTTGTATAAATAGACGAGTTTCACAAAATTAGGTCAAGTTTGAACCTCTGAAGTTGTTGTGGTCATTTTTCTTTACTATTTTAGAACGTTTTACTTTGCTTTGGTGTATTTACACTATATTTAATCATTTTAAGCTTCCATTATGAGTTTTATTAGTTTTTCTCTCTTATTTTCGTCAAACCCCATTATAAGTAGCTAGACTTTTACTAGGGTTGTGACCTAACCCTAGTGTGTAAACCTTATGGGTATCTAATTTAGTGATTGTTTATGATCGTGTGTTGATTATTTAGCTTAGTTCATGCTTCAAATGTAGAATTAATGGTTGAAAATATTGATTCATACCTATTTGACTTAGTTTCTACTTGAGAAAGAAAGACCTAGCCTAGGATAACTTAGCTAACAAGGAATTGGATCAATTTATAGATTGATTAACCCTATAAAAGGGTTCAACCTAGAGATAGTAATAACCCGACTTGAGCTTTTATCAACTGTTTTGGGTGATAACCATTTGGTCTTGAGAAAGCCAAAGTAGGCAAAACCATTCTCTGACCAAGAGGTATTGAGTGGGTGATTTAGAGTTGATAGCTATAATACACCCCAATCAACAAAATAAGCATTAAAGTCTTTATCCCATTAGGCAAACACCTATGTCATGGTCCCAGCCCTAGGCTTTTTATCCATTTGAAAAAATCGTGAAAACAATTATCTCTAGTCTTCTCTCTTTATGTTTGTAATCATTAGAGTGTGGAAGTGCAATCTAGATAATTCGATTGCTCAAATAGAAATATATACCCCTAACTCCCATCTTAGCTCTGTGTGGATTCAACCCCGACTCTTAGTTGAGTTTCTATTGTTGCATACGATCGTTTCATATCTCTTTCGAGGTGTGCTTTGGACGCGATCAGGAACCTTCCGTAAAGATGTTCTAGATTCTTGAGGAGGTCCCCTAGGTTAACAACAATTCCTTTTCGACTTCGAGTATTAAGGTTGGCGTGAAGTCGGCCACGAAATCTGCCAAAATTTGAGATTTGATGGCAGTTCAGGGTCGATATTTGGTATTGTACCAGCTAATTTCCACGACACATTTGGCCAATCATCCCGAGATCTTGGGTTTATGCATTATGTTCCTCAATGGGTAAGTAGTTACAACACATATGGGATGGCAATTAAAATATGGCTTTATCTTCCTGGAGGAGCTTAGCAACGCGAGCGCCAGTTTCTCTAGGTGAGGATACCTTGTTTTGGCCTCGCCTAGAGTCCTGCTAACATAATAGATAGGAAATTGTGTACCTTCCTCCTTCCGGACTAAGACTCCACTTACTGGTATCTCGGATACCGTTAAGTACAGGTACAACTACTCGTCTGCCTTCGGAGTATGAAGCAAAGGTGGACTCGAAAGGTACCATTTGAGTTCTTCCAAAGCTTGTTGGCACTCCAGGGTCCACGAAAAGTTATTCTTCTTCTTCAATAATGAGAAGAACCGATGACTCTTATCGGAGGACCTTGATATGGACCGAATTAGAGCGGCTATGTGGCCGGTTAGCCTTTGAACGACCTTGACATTGTCCACCACGGTGATATTTTCTATAGCTTTGATTTTGTCGGGATTGATCTCAATCCCTCGGTTGGACACCATGAATCCAAGGAACTGCCTGGACCCGACCCAGAATGCGCATTTCTCCGGGTTTAGTTTTATATTGTATTTCTTCAGTATGTTGAAGGTTTCCTGAAAATGTTCCAAATGGTCCTCTACTCGCAGGGACTTAACAAACATGTCGTCAATGTAAACCTCCACTGATTTTTTACCTATTTGTTCTTTGAACATTCGGTTTACTAGGCGTTGGTAAGTGGCAGCAACATTTTTTTAGTTCGAACGGTATTACGTTATAACAATAGGTGCCGAATTTAGTGATGAAGGAAGTTTTTTCTTGATCGCCCGGGTCCATACGGATTTGGTTGTACCCGGTATAGGTGTCGAGAAAGCTGAGTATCTCGCGGCCGGTCGTCACATTGATCATGCGCTCGATATTAGGCAAAGGAAAAGAGTCTTTAGGGAATGCCTTGTTCAAGTCTTTGTAATCTACGCACATTCTAAATTTATATCCCTTTTAGGCACCACCACTATGTTAGCTAACCAATTCGGGTACTTAACCTCCCAATTGGAACCTATTTTAAGGAGTTTGGATACCTCGTCTTTGATGAATGCATGCTTGACTTCGGACTGAGGCCTCCTCTTCTGTTTAACCGGGCGGAAAATCGGATCCAAGCTCAACTTGTGAGTAGTTATTTCTGGCGGGATCCCTGTCATATCAAGATGGGACCGAGCAAAACAATCTATGTTAGATATAAGGAATTAAATGAGTTTTTTCTGAGCTTAGGAGTTAACCCCATGCCCAGGTATACCTTCCGATCGGGCAAGTGTTTGATCAATATGACTTGCTCCAGCTCCTCAACTGTTGACCTGGGAACTCCGTAATCATCATCCTCGCCTGCGTTTTGGCTTCTCCAGTTCGTGTGTGAATCATTTAGCACACGCTTAACTCGAGATTTATTTATGAGTACAGAAATTACCATGGCATCATTATGCGGTTGCACGATGCCTTCAGCGTCTTCATTGTTAAAAGAGATGGTCCCTTCCGGCATGTAATCTCGGGTTCTCATTTCCCTTGTAATGGACACCTAAGTGCGCTTCAGCATTGGCCCCTAGGGGATATCGACTCCACCGATGACCATGTCGATGACGTGCTGAGGTTCCTCTTGCTCGATTTGCTTGTTGGAGTCCCTATTCCTAAAGTGATTTTTGGCTCGATCACTCAGAAACTCCAAAAGGTGTCTGTTATTGAATAACCGGGCCTCTTCTTTCCTTAGATGTCGGCAGTCTTCGGTCCTGTGGCCGTGGGTGCCATGATACTTACACATCAGGTTGGGGTCTCTTGGGCTAGATCAGACTACAATGGCCAAGGCCACTTGGTATCATTGATGCGTCCGATGGCTGATACTATGCCGGCAGCACCGACGCTGAAATTGTACTCTGATAACCTTGGTGGCTCCCTGTCCCCGATTGGCCTGTCGAAATCGTTTTTGCTCATGAGTCCCCAATTATTATGACCTCGATCGCTTCTTTTTTCATTCCTTGCTGGTTTACATCCGGATCCACTGCCCATTCTATCTCGGCTATACGGTTGGTACCAATCTCTACTCGGTCTTTGTTCATGATCGACGGATCTTTTAGAACTGTCATTAGTTCTGATGGGCTACACGGCCCCAGAGGGGGACCCGAGATGATCATCCTCCACTCTAATTTTCGATCAATACTTGTTATGGACGTCAGCCAAAGTTACCGCTGGGTACTCTATCTAATTTTGTTTCAACTGTTGAGAAGCTAAAGAGCTTTGGGGGTTGAGTTCTTGAGTGAATGTTTGAACAGCCCAAACGTCTGTAACTGGGGGTAGATCCATCCTTTCCATTTGGAACCTCGACACGAACTCCTTTGAGCATTTCATTATCACTTTGCTTGACTTTAAAGAGGTCTGATTTTCTGGTCTCGACTTTTATGGCCCCGGCATGTGCTTTTACGAAGGCATCCGCAAGCATAGCAAACGAATCAATGGAATTAGGGGGCAGGTTGTGATACCATATTATTGCTCCTTTAGACAGGGTTTCCTCGAACTATTTCAGTAAAATCGACTCGATTTTGTCATCTTCCAAGTGATTTCCCTTGATGGCACACGTGTAGGAGGTCACGTGTTCATTCGGATCCATGATGTCGTTATTCTTTGGAATTTCAGGCATAAGGAACTTCTTTGAGATCGATTTCGAAGCTGCGCTCGGAGGGAAAGATTTTTGGATGAAGCTCTTGGAATCCAAGCCTTTCAATATCAGTAGTTCTCCTGGGATTTGATCAACCCTAGAGTTATAGGTCTTCAATTTTTTGTCGTTGGCTTCGATTTCTTTTTCTCACGATTCTACCCATTTTGTCAGTTCCTCAAGATTTTTTATTTTCTAAGGGTTGTTCCCGCGTTCAATTTCACCCGGCCTTTTTGTGGCCAATTCATTTCTGTGAGTGTTTTCTTGGGATGGTTCGAGACCAACTTTGCTGGGGTGCGGCTTTGGTTCTGCAACTGGGCTATTGCTGCATGTTGAGCCTGTAACATTTCGAAGATCACCCGCAAATTGATCCCATCACCTTTGCCGTCGTGTGTACTCGGGGCCATCGATCAGGCTCCCCCGCGAAAGCTGTTTTCGGGGTCGCTGGGAAAGTTTGCATCCATATCTACATATGAGTTAGCATCGATCGGGTCCATGACTGGAACTCCAATGGGGTCAATAGGGGGCACCTTGTTGCTGGGCACTATATTGTTGTTCTCGCCATGGTGGTCGGACTCAGCATCAACATTCAAATGAGTAGATTTAGAGTTCAATAGTAAGAATAGTCTTGTCAAAACGATGGGAAACGATAGATGACTCCGGTTCCTTCCTTCGTACATTACGACGAGGGAGCCGAAACGACTGGGGATTTGATCCCCTGGAATACATGTTATTCCTTGAGAAGTGGAATGTGTCTTGTAAGTGCAACTCCCTCTTTCAACATAAAAATTCTTCTTCTTTCATTTCTATCTTCTCATTCGTGTTTGTGCCTGTGCAGCTATCGCTCAGGTTCCGAATGCGGTCCCTGGTTAAAGGAGTAGATCAAGGGCATCTGTAATCAGATGTTGTACTTCGAGCACACATAGCGCGGACTTTTGAAGGGGCGATGGGAGGATCGTTCTCATGTTAAGGCCTCTTTCCGAGTAGCCAACACTATGTATTCACCGTTTATTTTACTAACTCCTCTTCCCTCTTTGTTGTTGCAGGTTCGCCTAAGACCAATGAACTTAGGCCTTTAGAAGAGGATGACGATGTGCCCCCATCGGTTCATCCCTCCGTTGCTTCCACGGAGGGAAAAAAGAAGAGGAAAAGAAAACCCTCGGGCTCCCCAGGCTCCGAGGTGAAGAAACTGAAGAAGCGGGTGCTTTGCAAGCCTAGGAGGGGCTCCAGTTCCCGGATGCCTGACTCCGACTCCCTCCTCCGGCTTAGGGACGAGCCGGAGGATGAATCTATTTTTATAACCCACGGGACAACCTATTTCGGGGACTGGGATGCTTCCGAGGGGAAGACTCGCGAGACTCACCCCTCTAAAACTCAAAAGACTGACACGGATATCCGGAGTGAAACTTCCCAGGATGCCGGCTCTCCTTCAAAGGAAGTGCCCGCGTAATCGAGATATCGAGGACGCCCTCCTATACTGAGTCTATGTTCGAGGAGGCCCAAGCGAGATAGGAGAAATCCAATGGGAGGGGCCAGGGTGCAAAAGATCCCCTTCACTCCTTTTTCGACGGAGTGGACTCATCCGCTTTGGAAGACTTCTCCGGTCTGGGTGACCTGGAAGTTCCGAAGAAATACACTTCCTCGGAAGCTGACGGATCGAGTTCGAGCCCGAAATTAGTCAATTAGTTCCCCGCTCCGAGCTTGGACCCTGGCCGCAAGAGGTCGATTATATTGATCGTCCCGGAGGATGCCCGAGTTTTGTCCGCTCCTGTGGGGGTAGCTAGTTACCTCCGATGCCTGGTGACCGAGGAGGACCAGGAAAAAATGAATGCGGTGAACGTGCCATGCCTATTCAATGAGGCACAACAGGCACTGAACCGGGTAAGGCATCGTTTCCGTCCATCTATCTATAGTTATCTATGTTTGATGTTTCTCACGTTTTCTTTTTCATTTTGCAGGTCTCGGTACTTCATCACGAGAGTTTCCTCCTATATCGGGTTGAAGTCAATCAACTCAAGCTCGATATTAAGGAGCTTGCCCAAAAAAGGGACACGCACAAGCTTCTTAGCGGCAGCAAGAGGGGGTCGCTAAGAACCTCCATGCCGAGCTGGATGCGGCTCAAAAAAAGGCATCGGTCTTAAGGTAGGAGTATGCAGACTTGGTGGAAAGTTAATGGTTTTCGAAGTTAGAAACGAATGTCCTATCGTAGAGGCTAACAACAATACTTCATAGGTCCAGTAGAAGATCGACCAACTCCGCAAGGAGATGGATGAGATCCAAGTGATGGCCGACGGGTGGAAAAAGTAGATGGACCTGTTGGCCTCAAAGAAGGAGACTGTTAGGCCAAGCTGTCTTCAATGGAAGTTCATCTTGAGGTGGCGAAGGAGAAGGCCGATGCATGAGCTCGACAAAATGAGGACCTCCAAGATCAACTAGGCTCGGCCATCGCTAAACGGGATGTCATTGGCAAGGAACTCAAAATAATGAGGTCCAAGTTGGAAGCAACCTCGGCTGATGCTGACGAGATGGTGGCCCAATATAAGGCCGATATTGAATCAGTCGAGGCCCGCCTAAAGACTACTACTATGTATGTGAGGCGGCTTCCCGGAGGGAGACCCTCGAAGACATACATGCCCGAGGCTTCGACCTATCTGCCGAGAGCGAAGAGGTAAAAAGGCTCGAGGTCAAGGACAAGAGGCAAGCTGAACCCCCAGGTGAAGAAGGTTTCGAGGGATCTGAAGAATCTAAAGGCCTAGACGGTTCTGGTGACGAGTCAGGTTCACTTGACCATTTGGCCCTTATAATAAATTCTAACCACCGAGCCTAGACTGTTTGAGCACAAAGTTTCCTTGCTAAAACTCTTGACCCGAGAAAGATAGTCCACAGTATTTGAGGTCGATCTTCGAGAGGGCCCGGATACTTTTGATGCGACCATTGACTTTGATTTAAAATCGATTTTCGACTATAAGTTAGAAGGGTTTACTGTTTCCTTGTTAAAAACCTTGCCGGAAAACCCATTTGGGACGAAACCGGTTCAAGGGAAAAAGAGTGTAACGCGTGCTTCTAGACCTAACAACTATATTCTCCTTTGGTTGTTGCCTGCAAGTGTTATTCCAATTCGTAATATTAATAAAAGTGAATGAGGTCGTATCTTAGCAGTAATATCTGTTTAAGTGGGTCATGTTCCAGTTCTTCGGTAGTTGTGCACCTTTTCCTACCTTGAGATTGTACGAACCTTTATCGGTAATCCCGATGACTCGATATGGACCTTCCTAATTCGATCCTAGCTTCCCTTCGTTTAGGTTCCGGGTGTTCAGTGTTACTTTTCTTAACACCAAGTCCCCGATATTGAAGTGTCGGAGGTTGGCTCTTCAGTTGTAATATCTTTCTATCCGCTGCTTTTGGGTACAACTAAATCCAGATGGACCCGGGCGATCAAGAAAAAAGTTCCTTCATCACTAAATTCGGCACCTATTGCTATAACGTAATGACGTTCGAACTAACAAGTGGTTGTGCCACTTGCTAATGGCTAGCCGACTCCGCCTCTTCGATCTCGGCAGATAGGTCGAAGCCTCGGGCATGTATTTCTTCGAGGGTCTTCATCCAAGAAAGCTGCCTCACATACTCAGCAGTAGTCTTCAGGCGGGCCTCGACTGCTTCAACATATTCCGTATATTGGGCCACCATAGAAAATGTAAGAAACATCAAACACAGATAAAAATAGATAGATAGAAGCAAACGATGCCTTACCCGGTTCATCGCTTGTTGTGCCTCATTAAAAGGTCATGGCACGTTCACCGCACTCATTTTTGCTTGATCCTCCTTGGTCACCAAGCATCGGAGGGAGCTAGCTACCCCCACAGGAGTAGGCAAAACCCGGGCATCCTCCGGGACAGTCACAATGATCGACCTCTTGCGGCTAGGGTCCACGCTCGGAGCGGGGAACAAATTGACTAATTTTGGGCTCGAACTCGGCCTGCCAGTTTCTGAGGAAGTGTCTTTCTTCGGAACTTCCAGGTCAGCTAGACCGGAGAAGTCTTCCAAAGCGGACGAGTCCACTTCGTCGAAAAAGGTATGAAGGGATCTTCCGCACCCTAGCACCCATTGTTGGATTTCTCCTTTCTCGCTTGGGCCTCCTCGAGCATAGACTCAGTATAGGAGGGCGTCTCCGAGATATTTATTGGAACAGAGCTGACATCCTGGGAAGTTTCACCCTGGATATCCGCATCGGTCTTTTGAGTTTGAGGGGGTCAATCTCGCGAGTCTCCCCCTCGAATGCATCCCAGTCCCCGGGATAGGTTGTTTTGTGAGTTACAAAAATAGATTCATCCACCGGCTCGTCCCTAAGCCGGAGGAGGGAGTAGGAGTCAGGCATTGGGGAACTGGAGCCCCTTCTAGGCCTGCGGAGCACCCGCTTGTTCGGTTTCTTCACCTCGGAGCCCAAGAGTTTTCTTTTCCTCTTCTTTTTTCCCTCCGTGGCAGCAACGGAGGGATCAACGGATGGGGTCACATCTTCATCCCCTTCCAAAAGCATAAGTTCAATGGTCTTAGGCAAACCTGCAACAACAAAGAGGGAAGAGGAGTTAGTAAAATAAAAGGTGAAGACATAGTGTTGGCTACTCGAAAAGAGGCTTCACCATGAGAACGAGCCTCCCATCGGCCCTTCAAAAGTCCACGCAATGTGCGCTCGAAGTACGACATCTGAGTACAAATGCCCTCGATCCACTTGTTTAACCGGGGGACAGCATCCAGAACCCGGGCAATAGTTGCACAGCCACAAGTTTGAATGAGAAGATAGAAATGAAAAAAGAAGAATTTTTGATGTTGAAAGAGGCAGTTGCACTTACGAGACACATTTCACTTTTCAGGGAATGACATGTATTTCGGGGGGATTAAATCCTCGGTCTTCATTCAGACAAAGCGCCCCTGCCAGCCCCAGTCTCGGTCTTCATCGATACTAAAGAAGGGGGCCTTGCTGGCCAGGCGAGTAAGCTTGATCAGTCCCCCTCGCAACATCCGGGGACTGTCTAATCGAAGCATATGGTCGATCTTGAATCGAAGAGATCCAGTCTTGTTCACGAAGTAGTAGAGGAGGGTCACGATCCTCCACAACTATGGGTGGATTTGCCCAAGCACACCTCGTACCTCTTGCAAAAGTCTAGGACGGTCGGGTCTATTAGGCCCAGTGTGAAGGGATAAGTGTAAATACTTAAGTACCCCTCCACGTGGGTAGTGATGGCGTCCTCGGACCCGGGGACTACTACGTTCTTGCCTTCCCAATTGCAGTCCTTATGACCTATGGGAAGAACATCCTCAGTCACGAAACATATGTACCTCGAAACTCCTTCACCCGGGTCCTATTAGCGCGAAGGCTTCTCGACTTTAAAGTCATCTGCGATTGAGCAGCCCCCGGGAATGAACGCCGACAAGAGAGGCTCGGGGGTCGGTTCGTTAGCAGCCATAACGGGGGAGGTCGTTTCGACGGCAACCACCTTAGGAGAAACCGCTTCAGTACAGCGGCCGGTTGAGAAGATGAAGAGGCAACTTGTTGAGGAACGATTTTCGATGTTTTGGCCATTGTCATATGGGAGAGTGTTTGAAAATTTAAGAAAAGAACACAAAGTTTTGGAAAAACGAGTTTTGAATATGAAGAACAGAGTATGAAAATTTGAAGAAAATTTGGCCAGAAATCTGGAGATTGCTATGGAGATTGAAGAACAAGGATGAAGATATGAAAGTTTGAAAAGGGTTTTGATAATGGCTGGAAAGCTCGAAGATAGCGGTTTGGTCGAAAAGTACAAAAAGGACAAATTAAGAGGCTTTTATAGGGAAACAGTCGACGATTAGAATTCGGAGGCAACCTGCCGATGAGCGACACGTATCCCAAGTTAGAACGACGCGATTGATGGAACGTTTCGGATCCCTCGTTGTAACATACAAAGTAAGGAACCGGAGTCATCTGTCGTTTCCCATCGTTTCGGCAAGACTACTCTCTGAAAACGAGGGGACTATTTATATACGAGTAAAATCGAGCCAACTGAATGACTCGATTTTTTGGTAAGTCAAACGGAGCAGAAACATGACCGTAATGAATCGGAGTCATAGCGAGGAGCCCCTCATATCGGGGCTCGGGCAAAACACCCGCCCTCGGGGATATCGACTCCATATCTTCTGAGTCTGGTTCGAGTATTGAGACTTAGGAGAGCATTACCAAATAGCTACACACGATTAACAAAGGGCAGCAATGTCCATGCCCGACCGGATATCACGACGTGAATCTCGGCCAGTATCGGCAGAAAATTAGTGATCAGCGAAACAGAAGATTTTTGTCTTTCTTAGAATTGTACTTAGGGTAAAACTCTCCTACTATATAAAGGGAAAAACTTATTATTCATGGGATACATTGTAACAGGCATATCAAGGCAATTCATTTCAATCCTTTTGGTTGTTCAAAGTTCTTATTTTTGTTCTTAAGTTCTTCATAAGTGCAAGCTTGGAATTGAGGGCAGGTTCCTCATCAAGCCACCAACCGAGCTCGGAATCACCCTTATCGTTAGTTTGGTCCTTTATTATGTCTTCCATTTGCTTAATCTAACGTCATTAATTACTTGTATTAAATTAATCCACATATTCTTAAAACCACAAATAAATTCAATTGTTATCCGTTTTTAAGGATAAACTAACATATTACTGCATCTTTTTTGGTTAAGCACGGCATCTAATGTTGAAAATATATGGGAGTAAAGTAATTCTTAAAAAAAAAAAAAAAATTCATTTCTAGAAAAGAGATATTTTTTCAATTTCATCGCATCCTTCCTCCATGATTTTGTGCTTTACTTCTGAATGGTAACATACTGGAGCTAAAATCTAGTTAATGAAGTGCAGTAACTGATTTAGAGCACAACCTATGGATTTATGAGAATTCAATAATTATAGCATAGTTTATATATATAATAAGAAATTTAATAAATATCTATAAATATTTGATTGTGAACTAAGTTATTATTATATTAACTTAAAATATGGATGATTGTGAAATGCTTTGTTAAAGTCTCATGGTTTCATTTCAATTGGCTTTTAAATGGCACCCTACAATATTTATGAGCTTCTTCGTTTCACTTCATTTCTATAAAATTAGTTAATTGATATTATATAAATCACATTTTATATAGAATAGTTAATTTTATTATTTTAATATAAAAATTATTTTAGAATTAACTAATACTTTAAATTAAATATAAAATAAAATTAATCTCAAATTTAATTCAAAATATTATTCTTTATCTCACGTCTAAACCACCTAAACATTATAATGTGTACCCTATTTTGTTACTTTGCTTTGACTTGAAGGAGACACGAAGAGTAATGAGCCAAACTTAAAGGTGAGGGAGGGTCCAATCACTTTGCGGCAACAGGCAAGGCAGACAACTCAAGGCTAGCTGGCTCTGTTCTTTGTGGACCCACCTTCGATTTTTTTTTTTTTTAATTGTACATATGTTTAATAGATTTCAAAACAGGCAAATGTTTAATGACTTATAGTCTTTTTGGTCAAGTTAAGACCATCTCCAACCTTGCACTATTTTTTGCACCAAATGTTATTTTGGTGTAAAAAATAGTGTATTGGAGCTCCAATCTTGCACTATATTTTGTACCATTTTGGTGCATGAATAGTGTTGCACCAAATTTGGTGCAACACTATTCATTGCACTATTTTACTATTCATCCATATATTATTATTATTTTATTATTATATAACACTTTTAATTTAACATATTATAAATTTTAATTGTTACATTTAGATTCCTAATATACCTATTCATCTACACCATTACTATTCATTAATATTTTTTTTTTTTTTATTATTATATAACACTTTGAATTTAACATATTATAAATTTTAATTTATAATTTTAGATTCCTAATACACCTACTTATTTTTTATGTAATATCTTATAATATTAATTTTACATCTTAATTTTGGAGTGTAAGTTTTATAAATTAATTTTCGTATTATTTTATATAAAATTGTAAGTTAATTTTATCATGACGAAAAGATGTTGAACGTGCATTCGGAGTTTTGCAAGCTCGTTTTGCAATTATTGCAGGGCCCTCACGTTTTTGGAGAAAATAAGTGCTACATGATATATTAACATCATGTATTATACTGCACAACATGATAATCGAGGATGAGCGTGATCTTGATGCACCAATTCAAGATGCTTGGGAAGGTCCAACTCCAACAGTAGAAATGGTAGTAGATGAAAATTATCGATTTGAACAATTTTTAGCTCGACACAAAAAAAGTAAGAACAAAGATGCTCATTTTGCACTTCGTAATGCATTAGTAGAGCATTTATGGGAGCAACGTACTAATCATGGAAGTTTAATATTTATGTAGAAATTAAAATAAATTCTACCTTAATGTAATAGTATTTATTAATTATATTTTATCAATGATTTCACTTTTATTTGAATTATCCATTAATATGTATAACGTATAATATTTGCTTACAATCTATATTATTTAAAATTTTATGGTATAAAATAATTTTATGTTAAATGATTTATAACAAAGGATTATGAATTATATGGGATGGATATGGAAAAAAGAAAAAGAAAGGATTTTTTTTCTGAAATTATAAAATAAAATTAAGTAAAATAAAATAATATAATATAAGAGAGAGAATAATATAAAAGGAATATTCTTTTTTGGTGCAAAAAATAGTACAATGGGTTGGAATTAATTTGCACCATTCTGGTGTTTACACCAAAATAGTGCAAAAAATGATGCATAAGGTTGGAGATGCCCTAAGAAAATAATTTTTTTTTCTAAAAGTGCTTTTAAAAAAAAGTATTTTAGAGAAAAGCAGTTTGTGTTTGAATAATCAATTTAAAAAGTATTTTTAAACTATAATTTGTGTTTGGCCAAATTTTTCAAAAAGTACTTTTATGTGTCAAATTACAAATAAGAATATGAAGAGATTTGCTTAATAGATAATATTATATAAGTAGATAAATAATTAAAATATTTATTATTAGATATAATAGTTAAGTTTTTTATTTTATTTATGTAAAATATAAAAATAAAATTGAAAAGTACTTTATTCTTTCAAGATAATTTAATTATATCAAAAATCATCAAATAAATATGAAAGTTCATCCCAAAATTTATTTTATATTACTTAATAGTTTAAACTAAGTAAGGTTATTTTGGTATATATAATATTTTGCAAAGAGTATTTTTGATAGGAAGAAAAGTCAAAACTGCTTGTGCTTCTGGAGATAAGCTACTTTTTTCTACTTCTTCAAAACTGCTTCTGCTTCTTGCCAAAAAAAAAAAAAACTTGGCCAAACACCTAAAATTGAAGAAGAAAACACTTTTTTTGAAAAAAATAAAATACTTTTGGCATTAAGAGAAGATTGGCCAAACAAACTATTAAACAATCAGATCAGATGCAGATTTAAATATCTGATGGGAGCGAATTGGCAGTAAAGAATGTTATATGCCCGTCGCATCTTTATAGTTGGTTTGGCCAAGTTTTTTTTTAATCAAAGTACTTTTTATTCATCAATTTCTTTTTCAAAATTAAAGTGTTTATCGAAGCTTTTAGAAGGAGAAAAGGTACCATTGAGTACAAATTAAAGTAGAAAAATGTATCTTCTTTGAAAAGCACTTTTGAGAAAAATATATATTTATATATTTTTTAAAAACGTGATCAAATATTAATTGCTGCTCAAAAATATTTTTTAAATTAATTAATTAAACACAAATTAATTCTCATAAAAAATACGAATAAAAAAAATAACTTTAAAAAATAAACTAATTTTAAAAGCTTGACCTAGTATTTCGATGACCACGTTGGGTAAGGTAAACAATCCTACATTTCTCTACTAACACGTTTCCAAATAATAAGTTCTATTTATTTGTCTTAAGAGAATAATTAATACTCAGTGTTACAATTCAAAATACGATGTAAGAAATAAAATCGACAAAGAGGCTTAAAAGGGTTCTAACTCCTCAAAATTGGCATCAAGCATCTTCAATCGTTCTCTCTAATTTTTCACTACCACAAACACTGAAACTCTCTTAATTTTTAGTTCTTCTCTTAATAATTGGCTAACTTTGTTTTAACAAAGAGACTGTGTCCTATGTACTAATAAAATCACCCTATTGCCATCTTCAATCTTTCCTGCTCCATGGTCCATGTTTACGATGTGATGAGAAAAATGGTTCTATTTATTTGGGCAAAGATCTATTTTAGCCCGTGACCGAAATTATTTATATTTGATTGCCGCAGAAATATATAATATTTATATATTTTTGTGTATATAACTTACAGAAATATACATACATACATACATACATATATATATATATAATAGACCCGGGTTCTACTCCTAGCAGACGCATTCATTAATTTTCTCACAAGGTTGGGATAAGATCTGCGTACACACTATCCTTGCCGGACCAGACGTTGTGGGATAATATTAGGTATGTTGTTGTATAAAAAATAAATATATTTTGACTATTATTTTAAGAGTAGTTATAACAGTATTATTTTCTCTATTTATTTGTCCTCGACCTTTTTCACATTTTCAGAAATGAGGATGATGGGCCGGCCAACAAGATGCTGGCTGTAGAAAGCTCCCAAAGGTCAATGACCCAATACAACTTGACAGCCCATGTCAGTCTATTATGGGTGTTGGAAAAGACACAGTCTAACGATGGCTAGAGTCTATATATGTATATTATTTTCTCTATTTATTTTTTTTATAAGTTCTAAATTAATAATTTGTATATATTCAATAAATTTCTTAAGACAAATATAAGATTTGAACCAAAACTATTGGGTTCGACCAAACCCGTAACCGAAGAGCTGACTCCACCCTTATTCATAATAAGTGTGATTAATAATCTAAAAAATAAAATAAATTATTTATTAAAACAGGTTAAAAATACACCGATATATTGAATCCCATGCACTTAAGTTATCCACTTTAACTAGTTAAATCAACGCCACATAAACTTGATCAACAACTAAAATCGTCTAAAATACTTATTTTGGTCAAGTTGAAGTGTGTGTAGGGGGTGAAAACAGAATTCTGTGCAAGTACGATGTTTATTTGCCTATTAAGCTCTTTTTAATTTCTTCTATAGCACGTTGCAACGGAAGCAAATGTTTGTTCTGAAAGCAAACGTCATTCATAGTGGAGAACATGAATCTTGGGTGATTCAATAACATTTTCGGTAATTAACCTATTTGTTTAGTTGCTTATCACGTTATTAATTAAATTGTGTTTTCTTTTTCCACTATGCTGTTTTGGTTAGTTAATATTCCTCCCAACAGTGAAAAATCTACTGTGCTATAATTTTGTCGTCCACCAAAGATTCTTAAGATTGAGTGTTCCCTTGGCATCTCTCACGAACTCTAATTTCATATGGATGACAATTGATATCTTATAATTAAATCTACTTTTGACCATTGCGATATTGCATTCTCATCAAAGTTATTATATTATACCCTCAAATTCGTTACGTTAGGTGCTATACTTTTTAGTAGTTTTAGATCACGTTTTACAACTAATAAATTACTTGGGGGTCAATTGGTAGGGTATATAAGCATAGTACTGAATAGAGTGCATTAGTAATATTAAGATTATTTGTTATCGACTGTTTCGTTTGTTGTATTGACAATAATAACATGTATTGTATAATTTTTTTTAAAACAATATTTGTTTACAAAAATACCCATGTAAAAATGTTGGAAAGGATTTGAAAAAGATCTTGAAAAAGCAATTTTGTTTTTATATATATTTACTAATGCCATAATTTACTATGCATAATAGTACATAACTAATACAAATATTAATTATACATAAGTTAAGAAACACTATCAAACAAATATTAGCTAATGACTCTTTCTCTGTTTCTTCCCC
>MCJB01031285.1:120517-135609 GCA_002018475.1 Nicotiana obtusifolia
ACTACGTCGACTTCAAATTTCAAACTTTTTACCCCTTGGTAATTCTTCTACTGCATTTGCCTTTTCCATTCATTTCGAGTTTTCAACCCAAGCTTGCTTCTTCTTTACACTACTATCATCTAATATTGCACTTGAGTAATTCTTCTTTCTATTCGTTGTCATCTTTGACAAATTTTCACTTCTGATTTATGAACATAAAGCTTACTATGTAAAAGCAATCTCATTCATATACTATTTTCTCATGCCAAATTTCTACTCATACAATACTTCTGTTAATTAATTAATTTATATATATTGGCATGTTACAACTAAAAGAGGTTAACTATCCATATATCAATATAACATAAAGTTCTCTATTAGGTTGACAACAAACATGGTCGATGCTGCAGAATAATCAACTTTTCACCGCATTAATTGCTTATTTCTTAATATCTGCAGCGATTATGTTTCAATCTCACATTAATTGGGTTGACTCTATGTTGTTAGAATCAAATTACTTTAAAGATGAAAACTATCATCTTTTACTCAATAATTTATCAAATCATCGAGAATAAAACTAAATGCGAAAATGTGTCTGAATCCCTAAGAACGAATGAAACTCCTCGTCTTTGGTTTAATGGTCTTCCAAATCAAGACGTAGGAATTGCAATGAAGGCGGCTCTCACTTTCCAATGATGGGATATTAGAAAAGAAAACCCTACGTCTAATTTGGGAAAAATAATCCTATTAATAGGTGCACAAGTTTATGTATTTCTAATTTAGCCCATCATCAAATTAGAAACTATATCCAGGTATCTACACATAAGACCCCATACTTTACAAGGTATCTGTAGGTCCATTTAACTTTAAGATCTTAGCATATCACTTTTAATTTGAGTCAGTCTTTTAATGATAGCAACCAACATACAATTATTCATAATACCATATATGTGCAAGTCCATAAGAAGTTCTAACAATCTCCCACTTGGACTATACATATAACTCTATAATTGTATGTCACCTTATGAGCGTAAAGTAATTGATATCATAAACCAAAGTATCTCCGAAGAATCTCGACCATCAATCATGCCAATATTGAACCAAGGCGGCTTTCTTTATATTTATCATAACTAAACCTTCCTTGATCACGAATACCAACATAACCAAATGATATCGATAAAGTATTGATGTGTAGCATGAAAATTACATGCAATGTAATCCAAGCATACCTATTTTCAACTGGTCTAACTGAAAAACAAGTCAGAGTAAAAGTAACATGAATACTTTATTTCTGCAGAAATAACCTTAAATATCCTTAAACTGAAGTCATTACCTGAAACCTTAAACTGAAACCAAATTGTGTCAATAAAAAATATTTAAGAGGTTACAAACTCCCATTGAAACTGAATATTCTTAAATGACATGACACCCATATGAGCAATATGCTCATGAAAACCTTGGGCGGTAGTCTCTTAGTAAGTGGATCCACAACCATGGAGTTTATACCAATATGCTCTATAGACACCTGGCCACTCTGAACTCTTTCTTTAACAACCAGGAGCTTTATGTCAACGTACTTGGACTTTTATCGAACTCCTATTGTTATTGGAATACGAGACTGCTAACTTATTATCACAAAGTAACTGAAGTGTGCTTCAACTTTATCCATAAATTTGCAGTCAGTGATAAAATTCTGCGGTCATATTCCATAATCAGATGCTACATAATATATTATAAATTAATTACCTCGGTGAAAAGAGTTATGAGTGTTCGTTTAACACTCTTTCTTATGTAGCTTATCAATCAAGTATGTCATATTATATCAGCATCTAGTGAAGTCGATATCTAAATACCTGATTATCTTTAACTTTTTTGACTTCTTTTATGTGAGCATAAAATATTTGTTCTCTGTCATTACTTTTTGAACCTTTAAGCTACTTTCAAAAGATAAGTTTATAAATTGTTTAAATATCTGCCCAACATCCCTAAATTAAATGAGATATTCAAACGCATACAAACCTGGTCATACATCACACAATAAAAGATATACTTACTCCCCCTAAACCTGTGGCGTACACAACAATTAACAAGGTTTATCTCGAAACCAAATGAGACAATAACTTGATGAAATTAGTAACACTATTAATGAGACACTTTCTTAAGTTTATAGATGATTTTCTTTATTGAAATCTATTCTTGAGGTCGTAGAGTTTGTTCTTTGGGAACTACTTCTTGAAGGATGGGTTGAATAATATTTTCTTTGATCCGAATTTGCTTCTTGAATAATGTCAGTTATAGAAACCTGTTCCTCAACATTGACAATAGCAATTAGAGGAATATAATTATGTTCCTCTTCAAAGACAAAGTCCTTAACTCTCTCTCCCCACAAACTCAATATCTTCAAAGCCTTACATTATTGAAAAAAATAGCCTTAGTAGTGGGATAAAAATTCTGAAAAATTAAAGGTATAGAAAATATCATTGGACAAAAGTCTCTTAATTCTCCTTTAGAGATATGACCTAATCTCTCATACCATAAAGAAGCTGACAACTAGATGGTTAGTTTACTCTTATTACCAGTTATGTTAACATGCAAGGCTCATCGAACGAAGCAATCACATCAAGTAAGTATAAATTATTATAACCTGATAAAGAATCGGGACCAATCAATATTGAATTACGAAAGAGACTATTTTCTTTATTTCCAAATAAATAAAAATAACCAAACTTCTCTAGTACAGAAACAGAACCAAATTTCTTCTTAAAAATGGTGCAACATAAGTTTCGTTCAAATTCAAATAAAACTGGCTCCTAAAAATAATCTAAAAGTTTCAATTCCTTCGACTTCCACCAACTTGCCGTCATCATTGGAGATGTATCTTTAACCATCATTAGACTTTCGATAGTTCAGGAAATCCTTTCTTTTGTGCTTAGGCACAACGACTAAGTAAGCACTTTCTATATGTTCCTTCATCAGTCTATCCCCTTCCTGAAGAGCGTGTGACATGAGCTCATCTAGAGACTAAGTCTCTCTCTGACAATTATAGCTCACCTTACACTAGCTAAACATTGGTGGAAGGGATATCAAAATCAAATGCACTAGCAAGTCCTCAGAGAGGTCCAACTTAAGTGCTTTCAACTTAGAAGCAAAATGATACATTTGCATTATGTACTCCCTGATGTTAACTTTGTCTTGATACCTCATTAAAATCAGACTTTTTAAGACTGTACCAATCTCAATATTTTCACTCTTAACAAATACTTTTTCAATTTCAGCCATAAATATTTTAGTCATTATAAGCTTGTCGGACATAGTACCCCTGAATGTTTCTGGAATGGCTTTCTTCATGATCATAATACACATGCAATTCCACCTTTCCATCTCCCTCTTTTCATTAGAGGTACTCTTATTTGTAAGACGTGGTGGAGAATCAACCCTTGACGCAAGGTCGAGATCCATGACTCCGAGAACTATGCTGAGATTCTCTTGCCACGACTTGAAGTTAGTGCCATTCAACATAGGGATTGAATTGATGATGACAGTAATATTTACAAGAGTAATTTGAGCTATATCAGAGAACAACAAACAACGAAATAAGCTCACATAAAACTTAAAATCAAAATGGAAATAAATTTGAATAAAGGTAGGCACTATCTCAAGATACCAGTCACTCCATTAATATTTCATCTTTGGACAAAATATTAACTTGTAAGTGGTATCTTGGTGTAGTAACCAAACACTAATAATAAAGAACATGTCTAATATTAAATCTTCCTTTGGGCTGATTTATTATTCACACGTAAAATAAATAATTATCACGCGTTTATTACCACAAGATGCACATGTAATTCTGATAAATATTGACCTTCCTTTGGGCTGATCAATATTCACATAAGTTACACGCACAAGCCTTTTATATTTCAAAACAAATAAATCGTCACATGAGAGGTCATTTTGACAACATCAAACTTCAAATTTATTCATCTCAAGATATATATATAAAACCATACCAATATTTAAATTTAAATTCTCCAACATAAATATATAAGTCTTAAATTATGGTGGGTCCCAAAATGAATTAACCCAATATATAAACTCCCAGGCTAACTTAACGGTGGGCCTGGATTTTTCAAGAAAAGATACTGCCAGTATATTTCTTTTTTTTTTTTTAAAAAAAAAAAAATTGTTAAAAACAACTAAACAATTATTTAAGAAACTCTTTTACAAATCCCTCAAAGAAGCCTTTCCGGCAGCACATCTAAAAGATGTCAAAACCTTATTCCATATACTTATGCCACAAGAGTGGGGTCCAGAAACTAACCTTATGCCCTTCCCTTTTTTTTATTAATGTTGTTGCGGAAGAAAATTACCAACACTTCAAATAAATAAACTAAAGCCACTCCAATAGCCTTTGTGGCGATTAACTAAACGGGTACAAGCCTCCCAACTAGTGAAATTTATGTGCCACAAGTCGGAAGTCCAAAACTTTATCTGTTTATTTATTTTCCTTCTTTTCTTTAATTTTGATCAACAAAATAATATTAACAATAATTAATCAAAAGTATCTTTTCTAACGGCAGATGTAGAAAAGGAGGTTAAATCCCACATTCCTTTTGCCGCAAGAAAAAAACAGCAGCGCTTCAAGGGTTCTAACTCAACACTGATTTGTAATTCCTTTTCTTCCTTCCTCTTTATTATTATTATTTTTTAAATTTATTGATACACCATAGGAAGAATGAATAGATAAACTTAAGACTTGAATAGCCTTTTGCGAGAACAAATCTCAGTTGAGTGCAAGCTCTCAAATTCTTAACTTGCCGTAAAGAGGCATTAGCCAAAGAAGTTCATAGTTAATCTACCTTTTTTTTTTAATTTTTGGTTAAGAAAAAAACTGATTTACCAAATATTAAAATAATAACGCACAAAATCAATAGCAGACTTTTATGGCCTTTTCCCGGCCACATATTCCAAAGGGAGATCAGACCTCCAATTTCGAATTACGGGATAGACTCCGTAGAAGCAATGAATTTGAACTTGAATCTTTTTGTTTTACCCTTTAAAATGTCTTAATGATTTAACATAATATAGGTTGTGATACCAATTGTGAGAACTAAATTACTTTAAAGATGAAAACTATCATCTTTTATCTAAGAACTGTCATGTCAAATCATCGAGAATAAAATTAGATGCGGAAGCGTATTTGAATCCATAAAAACGAATGAAACTCCTTGTCTTGCGGTTAGTGGTCCTCCAATGTAGGAATTGCGCTAAAGGCGACTCTCACTTTTGCGATGGAATATTAGAAAAGAAAACCCTATGTCTAATTTGGGGACTATAACCTATTAATACGTGCACAAGTTTATCTATTTCTAATTTAGCCCATCACTAAATTAAAAATTATATTGGGGTATTTATACATAAGACCCAATACTTTACAAGGTATTTAATAGACCTATTTAACTTTAAAATCTTAGCAGATCACTTTTAATTTAGGTTAACCTTTTAATAATAGCAACCAACATATAATTATTCATAATACCATATATGTACAAGTCCATAAAAAGTTCTAAGATCTGTTCCATTTAGACTGACTTGATATATACCTTTTGAAAGTTAAAATGTTAAACACATTAGCTAAACCGTGTAGCTACTGATATGGCTCTTTTGTAACAAACACAGAAACAGTCCACTCAACAAAGACACAACGTGTGGAATTAAAGTAGCAAATTATGGATTATATCAAAAACAAAAGCATATATTTCTGCTTTGCCTTAAAGCCTCCAAGTCTTTCTGGAAGAGTAACTGACCATTTTACAACACTAGGAAGTCTAGATACACTATTATACGAGTTTAACTTCTATATATTTACTGTATAACATTTTTTATATTATCAAATCATTAACTGAATCATTATCCACCCTTTGTCCCAGTTACTTTTAATTTGTCAACAAAAGAGTGACACGCCTTTTTGAAAACTATTTAATATTAATATTCTCATAATAACCATCAACTGAATTTTTAGCTGTATCAGTTCGTACTTTAATGGATATTTATTATCCTTAAAATCATATTTATCTTTATCATTATTAAAAGAGATCATATAAAGGCGCTCATACTCAATTTTTCACACCGTTTATTATTAATAGCACGACTTGTTTAGATCCTAAAAAGTATCTTTTTATTTGTATATATTTTAGTAATCTTTTTAATTTTTATAAACTCTGTGTGGTCAAACTCAGGAGAAAAAAAGTACTTAAGAATAAAGCACAATCCTAAGGGAGTTCACCTATAAAAGCACCAACATAAAGAACCTCAATTTCTCTCTTTCATTTTCCCTTCTAAAATCACCAACTTTCTTGTCTTTCTTCCCACTTCCTTCTTTTTCATCCATTTCTCCTTCTCCTTCTTTATAGATCTTTAATTATTCACTTCTCCTTTCTCACAAATCATGGCTTCTTCTAGCCATATACCACATGATCAAAACAACAACCAATTACACAATGTGAACAACATCTTATCTTGTTCTTCTCCATCTAATAATATTAGTAATTTAGAGTACTCCAATTTTACCACTTTTGTCCAAGCTGATCCCTCCAACTTCCGTTCTGTAGTACAAAAACTCACCGGTGCAGCATCAGCTTCCCGTCATCCCGTCGTCGGAAAATCCAACTCCGGCGAGAAAGGTCCTCGGCGTTCGACTTTCAAGTTACACGAACGAAGGCATAGTGCAAGAAAGCTTGAAAATATTCTCACTGGTAAAATTTTGTCACCTCCTTTTAATAGGCAAATGGTTATGGCTTCTCCAGTGTCACCTTTTGAAATGCTGACACGTGGAAGTCCGAAATCACCAATGGAGGAATTAGAAGAAAGAGCTATTGCTGAGAAAGGATTTTATTTACATCCAAGTCCACTTAGTACCCCTAGAGGCACTGAGCCACCTGAACTCTTGCCTTTGTTTCCACTTCAGTCTCCTACAGCTGCAGATCATTAGTCTTCTTCTTAATTAATTGATGTCTGTCTTGTTCCTAGGTTAGAATTCAGATTAGGTATATTTATATAAAGACACTCAAATTAATCATGAAGAGACATCTTGTTGTTAATTCTGATGTTGTGGTGTTAAGTTGAATTTTGGATGCATGATCTTCTTGTGTTGTGTCTCAAAAAATATTTGAATTGAAGATGCTTTGGATGATGCCGTACGTTTGCACTCTTTTTATTTTTTTGTTATTACTTTACCATTAGTCTTGCACTCTTTAATTTATAGCGAGGTAGTAAATGTGTATCTAAAAGTTTAACCTTTCTCCTAGTTAATAGTACTATTTTTTTTTCTTCTCGTATTATTTCTTATAATATTTAAATTTTAAGGTTAAGGTGTAAGTACTGGTAAGTGGTATAGGCAGAGACGATATAGGATTAGAGTGAATTCAATTGAACCTATCATCTTCAATTTATCCTATAAATATATATAAAAAATATCTTGAACAATACTGATAACTTAAATTTTAAATTTGAACTCATATTCTTAAGGAACTCAGAATTCTGAAGCTAATGAATTTAAATTTTGAATCTAGTATGTGAAGATCGGGATGGGTATGTTTGGAGGTTGGTATCCATTCATTTCTTCTGAACGTGCTAACTTTTCTTTACTGTATTATTGGCTAGACATCTGAAGAAAGTTCACTGGAGGAATAATTAGTTTTTTAATTTGCTTGTAACGTTTGTGGAACTTTAGGATTAGCAAAAACATTAATGAAACTAGTACTACTGTTAATGAATGTTTCATCAAGCTGTAATTATGGTATTTAGGTAATTGGGGTTGGCGATCTTTCAGTTCTTCTTAATGTGCTATCTATTTTTTATGTATTACTGGCTAGGTACATTTTAAGAAAGTTCATTAAGCGGTACTCCCTTCGGTTCACAATAAGTGATTGATTTTTTTGTGGTTCAAAATAAGTGATTTTTTCAGATTTTAAGAAGTGAATTAATTTTTTTCCCTACGTTGCCTTTGGAGTAAATAGTGTTGGAATATGTGTTAAGAGTGTTTGTGTGAAGAGATAATAAAGGTTAATATGATCGATTTTATTGCTAATTAATGTTAAAAAGTGAATTTCTTAATCTGTATGAAAATAGCCAAAAAATCACTTATTATGAATCGGAAGAAGTAATTAATTTTGTTTATTGCAATAATATTTGTGGAGCTTTAGGGTTAGTAAAACAAGAAACTAATCAAAACTAGTGCTACCATAATTGACCGTTTGACCAAGCTACATGTGTTGGTATTTAACTAGAGCCAGTTTTACCTTATGGGATCGAAAATAAAATGATGCATGTAGAAGTTAATAAAAAAAACTTTGACGACGATAAAAGAGACTATCATTTAAAATAGTTTGGTGAATTGACCTACATGTATAAGGAGATTAAAAAACTAATACTAATAAAAAAAATACTAAAATATAAATCTCTCCATAAATGTGATTATCTTATTGTTGTTGTTGTGAAAAGCAAAGATCCTCAATTTATAAAGTCCAAAATTTTTTTTCCAAGAAAAGAAAAAGACAGGGCTTTATCCATTTTATGAGTCTTTATTCATTCCTTCAAGAAAAAAATTGTAATAAATTAGAAATTCATGGCAAACACCAAACAGAAAAAATAAAAAAATAAAGACAAAACCGAAGTAGTGTAAGTTTAGATCTCTTGCAGGAATACGAGGACAATTGGAAGTTATTTCCTGTATAAGCTTTCTTGTCCTTTTTAACGTATAGTTTTCTTTCTTTGAACAAGTCTTTGCACCTCTTCAAGCAATTTCAATTATGATTACTACGAACAATTCATGAAATCATTAATTGGTATCACTACCATTCAAACTTACTTAGAAAATCCTTGTTTAAGAAGTCAAGTCAAACTAGGTATAAATCAAGATCATTGTTTGAACTGCTGAAACATGACTTTATGCTGCATTTGAATATTATTTGCTAGAAAGGTTAATTAGTCATTGAAAAATAATACTTTTGTACAATCAGTCCTCATTTCACACTAGCCTCTCCATTTCTTTTTCATTTTTTTTTAAATGACAATTACAGAAAATTATAATATAATGAAATCTACATAAAGAGGAGAGGAAATAAAATAAACAAATTGAACGACCGTTGCAGGCCAGTCCTACGTATTTGGAAGTTGGAAATGAATGTATGACATTTTATATAAAATTAGAGAAAGTGCAAATTTAAGCTAATATCTGTCAAATTAATTCGGGCCAACGGATACAATATGTCTTTGGTGTATTCAATGTAGTGCTCCATAAAACTTCATGAATTTATTGCAAAATCTTTTCCATAAAATTGGGTCTAAGTTTTCCTTAGAATTTCAAATTCAAATCCAACGAGGAGTGGATAGAGTGGTCCAAATCCAATATGTTGCTTACCGATTCAAATTACGTACTTGTCAAAGTTGTTCAATAGATAGCTTCCCTATCTGCGAGAAATTTAAGTTCCTAACAGTAGTACAAGTTTAGAAATGACAGTACTTTCACCTATACTATTGATCGATGTTTGTTAAACTATATACGTATTGTCGTCTTTAGGTCAATTAGGAAGAAGGAGAAGCAAAAAGATGAAGATTTTCGGTGAGATTTGATTTCTGATGAATGGAATGAATTTCACATCGAATCCGAATAAGATTCCTAGTCTCTTTATAAGTCTTACGCAATTCTTTTCCCTTCGAGTTAGCTTTTGGAGTATAAATTAGGCCCAAAGAATTATTATGACATGTTATCAGAGCAGGCTCATGACCAATATGGACCCCTTAGAAGAATGGGGCGGAATGCTCCCGGACCAATTGGGAGGGGGAACCCCGGTTCATGATTGTGCATGCTCCAGATCGGGCAGTGGAATCTCGGATAAAGAATGTCCGAATTCGGGTGTGAGGGGCCGAGGGAGGTGGGGGGGTGATGAATGGAATGATTCCCACATCGGACCGAGATGATATCCTAGGTCTCCTTATGCTTGAGCAATTCTCCTCCCTTCGAGCTAGCTTTGGGATGTGAGATAGGCCCAAAACTTATTTTGACAAACTCCATGTATACCAATTGCAAGGAGAAATTAACTTTAATACCACCTAGGTTTCGATCCCTAACCTAAAAGGTTCTATTATTACCAATTACTCTTCGTAACCATATGATATTGGTGATGTTTCACATACAATAAAAAGTAAATTCGATTAATATTATCGCTTTTTCTTTTCTTGAGAGCGTCATATGATGCAGCTTCCGTTATACCAACAAAAGCTGCATCATAAAAACGGTTAATATTTAAACAAAGTCTAAAGATAAACATAACTCATAACATAACTTTGCCTTGGTCATTTTCTTTACTTAGCTAGTTGAACATATGAGTATGAAGTGGAGAAATGTAATAGTTTTTCAAAACGCGTCTTGCAAAACAGCGACGTTGTTGACTTATGAGGAAGTTAGAAAGTAAGAATTATTACCTCAAGGGGAGATTCTAACAAGTCCAATTCACACATTACCATCCAAGTTAGATGACAAACTTAGTCTTACAAGAAAAGGACAATATGGTTCTTAAATTCCACAAAGACTATGACCGATATTTTTGTCATCCATTCAAAATCATATCTGTGACCTTTTGGTCCCTCACTTCTGCAACGCACATCTCACCATCTCCTCGGCAAGGGTGGGGTAGGGGTTGAAAAAGAGAAGAAAATAACACTAGGAAAAAGAGTCAATTGAAAAGTGTATAGACTTGTTGAGAATTCAAAATCAATCTTTACAATATCAAGTATATTGGATGATTTCAAGATCGTTACTCAGTTTTTAGATTATTGCTACAAAGTTATGAAATTAATTTTAAAAGCGAAAAATAAAAACACAATTAAAAATGCTAAATTTAACGTTGGAAAACTTAAATAAGCTGGTAAATGTATAAAATTGTCATGCACGTATAACTACGTGACAATTCACTTTCTATATTCCACGTGATACTACTTGTAGACCCCAAAACCTCCATAGTTTGACCTAGTTCCAAATTACTAATGATGAAAGACATCGAGTGTTAGGTTGGGTCTGAAAAATGACTTTTATCGTTATGATGTTACCATATAGATTGTAATGTGAATTGCGAAGTGGCAGCCTGTTTGTGTCTTATAACTTCGGTCCTATAAAAATAAGTTAGTATGATCATCCTTGATATTAATCTCTTATGTATTGCGATTAGATGTTGGCGAAAAGAATATTTATTGAGTAAAAAGAAAGATAACGGGTCATGAATTGACATGACGGTTGGAAGAAAGACCAACAAGCTTATTGACTAATTGCAGCACTATACAAAGAATTTTTTGGCAGCAATTTAGGTAGCTTTGCGTGATGTCTACAACTTTGTCAAATCATATTGCTTTTCCGCGTCATTTTATGCAAGCATCATATCTCTTTGACTCTTTTTTCTTATGCTAGTGTTAGCCCCTTTGATTAGAAGATAGTGACTGCCCCATGGAATTCTGATGCTTAATCCAACCTGAGGAATAAATCTACACGATAAAGCCACTGTCAGTCAATACTTTCACATTAACTATTAAGGAGTTCGTTGAGATTAACATCTGTTTTGTGTGCCATTTCTTAGGTATTCCTGAATATGTAACATAAGTTTAGAAGGGTATATTTAGGTGGTCTAGGTTTGTTATCATTCATAATCATCCCAAGAAATCTGCCAATTAACTTCTCATTGTATTTAAGAAGGAGTTTAACCAACAAAAATATTTACACAATATTCAACCACTGTCACACCTCTTTTCGTATACTCCCCGAGAGGAATATATAAAAGAGTTTTTCCAATTGAAGTGACATTAATCGAAATGAGATTATTTAATTATTTTCAGAGTCGCTTCTTGGAAATTTAAAATTGGTGTTCCAAGTCACCGGTTTTATCCTAAATCGAGGAGAAGATTTGACTTTCTTAACGAAGTCTGCGAACCAGAACTTTTAGGTAAGGAATTCTGTTAACCCGCGGGAAGGTGTTAGGCACCCTCGGGTTCCGTGGTTCTAGCACGGTCGCTTTATTGTCATAATCGGCTTATTATTTGATTTTATACCTGTTATTAACCTATAGTGCATTTTACCTTATTTTACTTTTCCGCTTTCAGAATTTATCAGAGAATTGCAATGTTAATCAAAATATGTCACAAATTACGTCACATAAATGCACCCGTGACTCGTAACATCTTTTAATTTAACATTGAGATTTTGGAATTTTGGGTCACATAAATGCGCACCCGAATTTAGGAAATTAAATTATTAGACTAACGCGCCTAAAACAAATTACGCGTTTTTAGTTTGTCGAGGGTCATGGAATTCGCTAAATAGCGCACCTCGATTTTTCTAAGTGTTTAATTAATGAGGGCCATATATTCGTAAATTCGTTTGGTATGGCACGCCTCGAATTAGTTTTAAAAGCTTTTATTAATTAAAATTATTGAAATCGGGTCAGCCAAAAGGCACCCCCGAAGTTGGCATTGTCACTATGTCACGGGAACCGTACCCATAGTTACAATGTAATTAATCATGCCTAACAACGAACTACTAAAGTTTTAAACGTTAGAGGCTTACTTATTCTAATCTTGCACTTAACTAATTAAGAGGGCCATTGGTGATCGTCGTGAATTATATGGCACACCTCTATTAATTTAGCGGATTTTTACAAGATATTGAGAATCGGCATTAGTAGCCAACTCATTTCAATAGGCAATAGTGAGGCTCCACTACAAAGAAATCAACATGAGTTCATGTGCAAATATAGCCACTAACTGTGTACAAAACGAACAATTTGAATTTAAAGACTGTCTTTCAAAAAACAGCCCTATGAAATATGACCAATTACGCATATAGCCAATAATTTTATACAGTTAGCTATACTATAAGCTTACATCAACAGTGCCATTTAGTACATATGCTTACAAAGGATGTATAATTATAATGTAGCCAATAACTCTGCAAAGGATGTGTAATTACAAATGTAGCCAGTAATTCAAAAACAACAAAAAATAGCTCATCGGCACAGTTTACATTGACAAAGAGGCTAATGCTTTAAATTTGACATTGATAGCATCATTTCTGGAACAGCCATATTGAGTATTTCGACATAGTTGAGTTACAAATGCTAACCATTACTTAACTACATCCTGATTATTATATGAACGACATTGCTTTTTAGAACAACAGTCAAAAGAAACAACCAGTTAATGCAACCTTACCACAACCAATAGCCATTATTCATCACCATAGTAGCCATATTCTGTATTCATAATGACAGTGCTGTTTACATGGCAGTAGCAGTATGCTAAACTCTGAATAAGACTGACCTATGCATTCTATTGAAATCTCATTATACCCGTACAACTGCGAAAAGAGCAATTACGAATTTCATTCAATTAATATATAACTGATTACAAGACCGGAAGGTTAACTTTTCCTAAGATTTTGATAAGCAATCTCAACTTTTATCTAAACGGCTCAGATTTTACAGCGGTTAAGGGCCTGTTTTTTTTTTCATTCTTTTAAGTCTCAAACAATCAGAATTGGCGAAATGCATGGGCTATCGGTTACTATTGTGATTAACTCAAAAACATCAAACAACTGCCCTGTTTAACTGGGCCAACAGATGTTATCAATTCAAAATGGTTCATACCAGGATTCGATATAGTAGGAATTATCATTTACCAGTGAAGAGCAAGAAGAGCACAGAATATAACACAGCAAAGGTGTAACAACACGTAGATTAATCATCAGTTGTTTTTAAACACAGCGATCAGAAACAGATTCCGGAATAGGTGATAACAGAAGCAGCAAATTCGTTTAATAACATATTCATACTTATCAACAGTGAATGCGTGAATTAAGTAGAATGAACGGCAAATCAAGGGTACGCGAAATTGAGACAGCAAACACCAAATAACTCGTTCATTCAAATTTCTAAGCTGAAATTACAAGGAGATTTGAAACTTACCTATATGATCAATATACGAGTCCTAATGGAACAGCAGACAGTCCAATCGACAGCAGCAACATTGGAATAACCAGCTTACCAGCAATTAGCCAACGAGTTTTGTGTTCAGTGTAGCAAATTTTTAAAGACAGAGTTTCTGAGAGTCTTCTATATTTTTCTTTGTAAAAAAAAAAAAAACAAATCCCCCCTTTTATGAACGACCCCTCTGCTCTTTATATCTCCACAGAATCGAACCGACCCCCCTCTTTTCTTCTAGATTTTATCAGATTTTATTCTTTTTGTTAACCAACTCACACGGTATTCTCCTTTACCTCTAACAGATTCTATCTAACAAATTTTTATTCTCTTGCATGCACATGTGACTAACTGAATTAGTTAGAGCTTTTGGAAAATGCTCTTTAACCCCCTATATTTCTTTTTCTTTCTAATTAACCCCCTCCTAAAACCTTCTACTAGTTGCTGATTGCCGTATGGGTCAAAACGACGACCTGGTCCGACTTTAATTTGGGCTTCTATTTTAAAATTATTTTGTCCGTAAGCCTTTTGGCTATAGTCACTTAACGATTTGGCCCTTTTTACCTTAATTTTATGGACTAGCCTAGAATAAGACGAAAATTGGCTATTTGTGTAAAGCCCTAAAAATCGGAAATCGGAAAAAAGTAGAGAAGGGGGTAGAAGATGAAAAATTAAAAGAGAAAAGCAAGACTGAAATTGAAACAAAAAAGTGAGAGTACCTCGGATTATTGTCCCTTAACATTGATGATTTTTAAGGCAAAAATTGACCTTAACCATGTGTTCTTGACAAGAACACATGGCTAAGGTCGATTTACGCTCAAATCGGCCTTGATCATCTTTTATTTCGGACCCTTAAAGGTCTGATTTTTGGCCTGAATCGAAGGGTTTTTCGAGGTTTTTCTCGGTTGAAAAGTATATAACTTGGGACGAAGAAGTAATAGGATGAGTTTGGGGTGATTTGGACGGGTTTTGGGGGTGGATTTGGAAGGGTTTCCGCCATGGCTGCTGGGGTTTGGGGGCGGCGGCTAGGGTTTGGGCCGGTTTGGGGGTTAGGTTAGAGGAGGGGTGTTTGGAAGATGAAGCCTGGGG